>JASDQU010012189.1:161634-181799 GCA_032191745.1 Picea mariana
GACCATTCACCTATCTGGGCCATTCCTTCGACACTAAAAAAAGTGAAACCTAGAGAGATTGAATCTTCCCTAGGGAGTGTCTGTCCAGACCATTTCCTAAGGAAATGATTTTCCTGCACCAACCTCCAAAACAAACCATTCTTCAAAACTGCTCACAACTGTGAGCTTCGAAAGAATGACTGCTCGACGAGGTGGACTAGTCTTCTTGACCACTACTGAGAGTGACCGTCAAGAAGAGAGACTGTCCTAAACCATTCCCCCACACTGGCCACAAGGGGAATCACTGTCTATGGTACATCAACAATCCATCAAACCATTTTCATTAATAAAATGACCGTTCAATCTGGACCATTTTCTGAACTGGAAAATGCCGGTCCGTTAGAAATCTCAAATCACTTTCCGAACTGGAAAGGAACTACTCATCTTGAACCATTTTTCAAACTGAAAAATGACTGTCCATAAATCAACAACACATCAGTGCTCCCTCCCAACCTGGGATTCATCTCTTCCTTTTTCAATAAGGAAGTCGTCTCCATGAGCTCCAGCTTGAGTACGCAAACTCTTTCATCTTGGACAGAGGATTTACCAAAATATATTCTTATCTTTTCATCCGTGGAGATGTATATATTGGAGAACCACTTCAATTTTTTGGACTTCATCATGAAGAATATAATGCTTGATCTCAAATGTACTTCGGTCTTTCTGGAACACTAGTTTTCTCTGAAGACTTCATATAGCTCTAATCAATATAGTATATGATTGTTGGGTTCATCTTTTGTTTCCTTCTAGATCATAACATCGTGGCAAGGGTCAAACTGGAACATATCCAAGTGGTACTTCTTCTGCCATTATGAGAGTTTGTCATGGATTAGCAATCCATCATCCTGAGATTTTGAGTAACCATTCCGATACAATATCTCCGTTATATAAAGTTTTTCACCACGCTTCTATTGTGCATTGGAGGCTCTTTACCAAGTTGTCTTCCTTCATCTGCATACAAAGGTTTCTTTCTGGTATAGCTTAAAGCCTTGAATTTTCTCTTCATATGCTCTTTGTTCAATTATTCTGGAGAATAGTCTTTTCATTTTTCTGATGTAAACTCCAACCCATGGATATTGTAGACGATATAATGGCTCATGTAGAGGTAAGTTTGGTTTACTGGAACAAACAGTCATCATAGTTTTCTTCCTCCATCTGGGAGAACCTCTAGTTCTGGATCTTGCAATGCTTTCATTCATAAGTCTTCCATACACTGTTCTTCATCACAACTTTCAGTTCCTCTGTTTGATTTCTTTTAGTGAGTTTATATCAGGCTGGTAGTCTTGTGATTCTCGATACAATGATTGGTTGTTCTGGATTTTCTTTCTTTCTTGGAATCTTCATGTTCTTCCTCATGTTTCTCTTTAGCTCTTGGGTCCATGGAGTTTTCTATAGATTCCATGCCCTGAATATTCCAACTTATTTCTTTCATCATAGGATCATGGATGTGGATGGACAACCAGGGATATTTTAAGGATTCTTTTCGAAGAAGACTTCTTCTAAAATCACACTTGAACACTTGCTGCTTTTTATGGTTGCTACCATGGATAGATACTTTATCATCTTCAATGGATCATATTATTTAGGATTATCTCCCTCCTAATCCTTGCTTCATGCATGAGTGCATGCTCATCTTTTGGAATTCTGTAATCAGCTCCCTCCAACTAAGAGATCCCACACTTCTGTCTACATCCTTATTTCCTTCTGCAAAGTGTCACAAGTCCTTTTCCAATTTCCTCTTGATTGCTGACTTATTTATGTTTTTACTCCATCTAGGTTTCTTCAAGTTTGATTATGATTTCAGCTTATCTTGCAGTTGTTACTTATGTAATAACTTCCACATGAATTGTTATCAGGGGTTGTTGAGATACTTCATCCTTTCATGTATATTGACTGACTTGTAGTCATTGTGATAGAAGTCCTTATTTTTTTATTCTTCCATAGGTGTATTTTCTCTTTGAACATCTTATATATATGCAAGATATGTATAGAAACTATGTAAACATGGTATGTACAATAACTATGAAGAATACTGTCACCTTGTCTTAGAAGAAGAAGTCTGTTTTATCCTGCTCGGTCTTCCTTATGGGTTTCCTTTCTTCAGCAACTGATGCTTCATGTGTCTCCTTCCTTTTCTTTATCTCGAGACAAGGATTCTTGTAGTGACCATACTTTCGACAGTTGAAGCATTGTATTTATGACATATATTTCTCTTGATTTGGATTCTTCCTTGAACCAAACCTCCTTTTGTTCCTGAAATTATTGAATCTTGATATGAAGGCTTGATCATCGTATTTCTTTTGAGGTTTCTCTTTTTCACTAATCCTTGATTCTTCTTGTGCACAAAAATTCCAAAGTTCTTCAAATGTAGGATACTCCTTCCTTGTGTTCATTCTTTCGGAAAATGCATCCCATGTCTTGGGAAGACCATTGAGTACTATATTTACCAGTTCCTTCTATGAAATGATCTCTTCAATAGCTTGTAGTTGATCTCTTAATTGAGATATTATTACGAAGTTTGATGTTATGTTGTCGTCATCATTCATCTTCATGTGACTGAGCTCATTCTTCACACTCATTACTTGTCCAATGTTTTTGACTAAGAAGAGGTTCGTTAGGGCAACATAAATATTCTTAGACGAATCAAGATGGGAGATGTAGGGTATCAAGTGGTATTTTATATAATCCACTATGATACTCATGGCATTGATGTCGTTGTCTTTGAACTTATCCATAATTGCAATGTTCTGTGGTTCCTTCTCCTTTCCTTCTTCAAACTCTAGTTCCACAATCTTTCCTTTCACGATATCCAACACTTTATTCTTGGCAAGGATGAGATCAATATTTTTCTTCCATGATCTGAATTTAGAAGCCCCTTCTAGCTTGTTTTCTGACTTCATAGAGTAAGTCATGGCTTCTTTGACTTGGTCAACCCTAGATTTTGACCAAGAACTCAAACTTGGCGTCTTAGCTTGCTGAGAGTACTAGGAGTTGTGCTAGGCTAGGGAACACTAGACCATCCAATAATTAGGTCAATCTCTTCACTTAAGGTGCCTCAACGAGAGGGCTAGGGTTTCATTACTGTAGTAGAAACTGGCTGCAACTGCAACTGAGCAAATCCTCCCAATCTATCTTCCAAAAGTTAGACTGTCCGAAGATAGTGTGGGCCCATAACCTCTTAGAATATAATGGATGTGCTTGTTTAACCATAGACAATATCACTATTGTCACCCAACCATAGGCCGAATCCACCCCCGAGCACCTTAACCTTGACAAATAATCATTTCAGAAGCAAACCCTAGGCTAGATAGCCAAACAAGATAGCAAACCTCTCTCCAAGGATAACGCATCAAGCAAGTATAACAAAAGATGATCAGAAAGTCCAAACCCAGAGAAGAACGATACTATATACTGGTGACAACAACTCCTCAAGGACTTGTGCACAAAACTGCCCAACTGCAGTGCGCACAAGTGTGCTGTTGCAGTTCTAAGAATCCTTACGAGAATGAAGACTGGCCTCCTATATTTATACTAATTCTGGCAGACTGCCTGGGCCGACTTCTCATTCTGGGTGTCAATTTACTTAGTATATAATATTCCCTTTAGTCGACTTCTTCTCTAGGAGGATAATAACCTAATACAAATTATCCTCTTGAGCTGACTTGTCTTCTAGGGTTATTATCCAACTAATTAGGGTTTCTTCTTGCTTCCTGGAATATTCTATTCTCGTCAGGTTTACACGTAGAGGTCAATACCTCCTGCAACTACCATAATATCAACAGGATCATAAATTATTGAGTCAGTGCGCAGATGATGTCATTCAAGAAGTGAATGCCCTAATCGGTTATCAATATCTTTGGGTAGCCAAACATGGTGATAACATTCTAAAAAATGAATCTCATGGAAATATCTATAGTAAAATCCTTAACCAGTGCAACTTCTACCCATCGGGTCAAATATTCCAACGTAGTGATGATATATCGTGCATTGATTCGACGCGTTGGGGGATTGATTGGTGCAACAAAGTCAATCACCCACTTTTCAAATGGCTCTAGTGTGGTGACCGAAAAGAGTGGTAGTTCATCTCATCTTCATGGATTCCAGATAGATTGGAAAACATCATAACACTTGCAATAATTCTTAAATTTTTCATGCAGTTTTACTCCCTATGTTATGTCCACCGAAAATAGATTCATTTTCCTCATATAGTACCATGTTGTGCTTATGCTCCAATACACATCAACACTGATTTTGTGTAAATATCCTATAATCAACTAGTATACTCCTCCAGTGCCTTACTTGTTGTAAGGTATACTACAATTTCCTTGAATTGATCTAGCGCTGATTCAACTCTGAAGAGTTGTGTGTTGGGTAACTCGTAATCCAAACTATATCCATTTTCCCCTAACTCTATCCTTGAGAGATGATTAGGTCCAACAATGTGTCTATTGGGTTTAACCGTCACTTCAAATTCAAATTCCTGGAAGAGTAACAACCATCGACATATCCCCACCCCCCAATAGTTGCTTATTCACCAAATATTCGAGCATTGAATGATCTATGAAGAACTTGGAGTGAGTCTCGAGTAAGTAGTGTTAGAAATTTTTCAAGGTAGAGATCATCACCATACCTTCATGTTCTATGGTTGTACAGTTCCTTTCAAAATATGACAATTTTATACTAGAAAAATAGATCATATGATTAACGCTACCTTCTCCTGGGTGCACAATCACTGTGCTAAATGAAATGGATGATGCATCCACATGTACATGGAAGATCTTGTTCTAGTATGGAAATATAAGTATTGGCATAGTAACTAATTTCTCCTTAAGCCTATCCAACACCTCCTACAATTCATGTGTTTAGACATACTTAGTATTTTTGCACAATAGTTTCTCCAATGACGCAATTTATTTTTCATAGTTCTGAATGAACCTTCTATAATACCCCATATTACCTAAGGTTGTACGCATCTCTTTAACTAAAGTTGGGTCCAACATATCCACAATCATTGCAATATTCGTTTGATCCACTAATAATCCTTCCTTGCACATGACATGTCCCAATAGAGTCCCAAAAGGTGTACAAAAGAGGCACTTGTTGAGAATTCAAGGAGATGTGTAACTGACTACACATCAACTACAATATTTATATATGATATTTGACCAAGATAAACACCATCCAATCATCTAAATACACTTCCAAAAAATTATGCATGAATTCTTAAAACTTCGTAATGACAATCTTATAAAACATTGTATGTGCATTCTTCAAGCCAAATGGCATCATGGTGTATGAAAATGAACCCAAATTCATTGAAAATGTTGTCGTGGCCTTGTCTTCCTCCATGATGCGCACCTGGTGGTATCATAAAAATCCATTTGTGAATGAGTAAGCTTCGTTACCACCCACATTCTCCAAGACTTCATCTAAAAATGGGGTAGGGAATAAATTGTGCGTGCAAGCTACATTTAGGCTCTTCAAATCATCACAAATCCTTAAATCACCCATATTCTTTGGTTGTATTACCATTAGCTTGATCCATTCTAATTCTTCCAAAGGGATGATCATACATGCGTCTAGCATGCAATCCAATTCCTTGCACACGTATTCTTTATATTTTGGGTTCAACCGATGTGGTCTCTTCTTGAACGGTTTGGCATCTGGTTTTAAATGAATCTTCATCTCCCCTAGGACCTTATGATTCCCTTCATCTCAGAAAAACTCCTCGAAAATAGGTCTTTGTATTCTTTCAACAAGTCCACCATTTGTGTCACTATTTCCTAGTCCCAATAATTGTCAATGACAACCATATTAGGTGCCTCTTTTGTGCCTATGTTATGTTTCTTTGTCCTTAGTGCCTATGTATAATCTAGTGCAATACTACTTGAATAATTCCCCTAGAATATACACTCAACCTATGTTTTTTGATTCCTACACATCATTGTTGTCTACCTTCTAGTAGTACACTGTTTGATTCAACTTCACCATCGGCCTATGGTAGGTGAAAACTATCTTCTCCATAAGGTCTCAAGGTTGTTTATTGAAGATAAAATTATTTTACCTCAATAGAATATCCCTCTGCGTGGGGACCTATGAAGTAAACTTGAATGTTTCCTAGAACTGGTTGATCATTTTTCCCCAATCCCTGGTTTTCCTCTTAGTCTCCTCTTGTATGTACCAGCCTTTGGGAACTATATCCATAGTGTGGGAAAACCTATGGAACCATTGCACTCTAGGAATATTCTCAATCATCCAACAACACACATAGAACCAAATGTGTTCTTGGGGATCCTTAGTACCCTTGTACCATTTTATTAACTCAAAGTCGTTTGAAGGATGGAACGTTATTTTGATGCAATCTACTACCTGTGCATATTTCTATAAGTCTGTGTGGTTTGTTTCCCACCAACATGCATGTATTCCCTTCACTACATCCATGGATTGAATCCTCATGGTCTCAGGAACATTGTCCTCCATCTGTACTATAACGACATCCACCAAGTTTGTCCCATCAAACCACGGTAGGTCGTGCAACTCTAATCCAATCTAGTGCAAAACTCTAATAATCATTGTGCATCTCCTAGTTGACACTTTGTACATCCTATTTTTTCATTGAGTCAGTGCATCCTCTGAATCAATGTCATATGAGTAGATTCTTGTCTAGCTTAGCTTACCATTGGCTGACGTTGGGTTCATGTAATCATCCTTGCACCCTTTGATGTTGTAGATGTTCTTATTAATTGAGCTTTGTGCATCCTCATTCATTGGTTCATTATATGTGTCACCCTCATCTAGATCTAACATATAAATTATGCATAGGGTGTCCATATCAAATGACATATGCATTTGTTTCAAATTCAAGACAACATTGTTATAAAACAACTAGTCAATTCCAATCAAATATGGATATGGGTCCAAATCATTCATAATTTCTATCACTTCAAAATATGCTTTTGCCTTGACCCCATTGATGTTAACTTCAACTTTATTGAAGCTTCCAATGATATAAATCCTATATTGATTTGTGAGCTTGAGTTGAATGGGATACCACACTAGCTCAGGTTTTTCCATCAACTCCCAAAACTTCTTTGGCAATATGTTCACATCAAAACCCAAGTCCAATATAACACCTTCCATCTCATAGCTACCTAACTTGAATATCATTTTGAATTCTCTACTTGCATGCTTCCTCCTATTAACATGGCACAAATCCCATTCCGGTAGCGGGGCAGAAATATAAGCTTAATTATTTCCTTTCTAGATCCATCTTGTCAACATGTGTGTCAACTTCTTGGTAACCAAAGGATCACCCAACACTTTAATAAAACAATGCAAGAATTCACTTACCTGGTTCTCTGAGTCATTTTTTGGGTAATAATAGTGTCGTGATTCATCCAATGTCATGCATCACAACTCCTCACGCACAGGTGCCTCTTTGATCACATTTTGTGCATCGTGCAGAAACATATTTTTCTATGCAACGTCAAACATGGGACGTTCCTACACTACTTTCTTGATCTTTCCCTCTAAATTTTGTTTTGAGAAATCTCCTCTATTTAGGTAAGTTTTTGTTTGGATACCTCCTTGGGTTACTACCCATACATCAACTACTTATTTCAACTTATGTTCTTCACATGGCTTAGTAGTCACCATGTTTCAGTTTCCCCTTTTCTCTTCCCACTTCGCCACCAACTTTGAGAAATTTTCCATGACATGGTTTGCGCTATGGAAATATCGCAAACCATCTCACCACAGTTTAAGCAAGTGGGTTTTTTTCCTCCTCCACCACTGTATCCTTAGCCTCTTCCTCTACCATATCCTACTCTCTAGCCTCCCTATAATCCTCCATGGTCTCCATCTTTATTCTCCTCTTGGAACCTATATGCATTTGCAGTATACTCCTTCATCAATTGCAACAACCAACAGTTGTTTACATCGTGCCCCATGAATTTTCATAACCCACAGAACAGAGTGTGTGTAGTCTTTTGATATTTCTATAGCTTCAAGAAATGGGGAGGTACATTTCCCCATTGTCTAAAAATATTACTCCATTCAATCTACAAGTCGGTAGGAAATGGGTTTGGCACACTAGATTCCATGTAGTTTCTCAGTGTAGGACACTCGTTACAATGGTGACCCTCTGTATGGCATAGGGTACACCAAACATTCTCATGAACCACCTTCCATTTTTCCATTTCTTTAAACTGTAGGGCGAGGGTTTCAATTTGAGATTGAACCTGTACCAACCCTGCCAATGTCTTTCCAAGTCCTGGAGTAGACTCCAGGCGCAGTGTAATCTTTACGGATTATGGATGATTCGTCACCTTCTATTGTGTGAGTGAGACCCAAATGTGTGGGAGGAGTCCAAAAATGGACCACTCTCTGTGATGAACATCCTGGATCTAGAAGGTTAATCTGTCCAACAAAATATTGAATCGCTAGTCATAGTCCCACACAGTTTCTCCGACCTATTGTTTAATCTCCTTAATCTTTGTTATGCTCTTTGAATCCTTTGGTTTTGGCTTCTATAATTCTCTAAGAAAATATATATTTATATTCATATGGGACCTTTCCTATCCTATTGGCGTAGTAACCTTATACATCATATACCATGTCATAGCTCTGTCTCTAAAGGTAGTCTCTAACTACAAAATCTTAGCTACCTTATCTGTGAACTGCTTCATAGACTGAAAGACTTCACATGTGAACCAATTTTGTTATACATCATATATTCCCATACCATGAAACATATGGATCTTGATGGTAGAATCATACCTCGTTTGAGTGGCCATAGTTGAAATGGAACTTGATCCTTGCTACTAGTCCTACTTGGTACCATTGGCGCTGACAATATTTATGGTGAAGTTTAGCTAACTTCAGTTTCAACTACACTTGTGTCTTCTACTTTTGTCGGTTTTGAAATTTATTCCTTGGTTGTTTCTTCTTATTTTAAAATTCATTAGGGGGGTGGTTCAAACAGGGGTTTACTCCATGCTACCTCATCTTCTTCGTTGTTGAATACAAAATATCTTACTATATCAAGTTGCATGAGCCTCTTTATAACAACCAAGATCTCTTCACTCTCTGGGAGGTCACCTTCATCACTATATTCTACATCACCGGTGCTAATACTTTGCACCTCATCTTCTTCTGATTCGACTACATCTCTTATTAGCCATGGGGATTTGACCTCCTTCTCCACAACTCTACTACTACTTACTATGGTATATTCTCTTGATACCTCATTCTCGACATTGGGTCTCTTCGACGAGCTCTCTTCTTTTGTGCTTCTCTCTGGAAGATATATTTCTCCCATGCACCCTTATGGTGTGGATCCTATTCTCTCTTTCATATTATATATCCTTGCTACTTGTTCATCACCCCTTCTTATCCATTCTTTCCTTTCCTTCTTGACTCGCTTCCTCAGCTTGGCTCTTCTTGCGTATCACTCAACTCTCCTTCTTCTCTGCTATTTTGGATCCATTCTCTCTTCACCTTATCTCATCGTCTTCCCCCTTCTCCCCCCCCCAATTTGCATCAAGGGTTTACACTGCCATCCTATTAGGCTCCATGTGCATCATCCCCATCTCAACGAACAACATCTCGATTTAAAGTGGGATTTCGTCTAAAAATCTTCCTTTTCATCTAACAATCTACCTTGAGGGTTGGCTGCAAACTTTATTTTTTCACTACTAAAATATTCACTTCAATCAACCACAAATTCAACAATGTATCCTTTTTTTTAACTCATTCAAACCATAAATCAATGGTTTTGGCCCACTTATTGTCCAAAGACTTCAACCGAGTTGTCACTTCTTGGTCCCAAACCACCAATTCTTGGGCTCACCACACATGGTTAATCTGTTTCTATCTCTTTACCCATTCATGCAACAAAATATGAAACTTAGCAAATAAAATTTCATGGAGATTTGAATATATGTACCTTTGTTTCCATTGTTCGAGGTTGATTTGCATATTTCTAGTCTCCTGCCGTGAAATTTTTTCCTCTTTCTCAAATATCCATTCTTCTATCTCTTTTCTTAAAGGCTTCCACATCATGTCCTTACTCCAACATGCAACAAATAAATCTCAAAAAATATTCATGAAAGACGTTACCAACAAATACCCCATCATCATCGACATATTCAATATTTAGAAACTGAATAATGTCTCACCTGAGACGCTCATGATAATCATAGAAACCAAACAATTATGCATTACATGAAGGAATATTGCAAACATAAAACACATAGCCCAAAACTATACATTACATCCTACCCATTCACATCAACATTCGTGTATGTTACAATTACATTCTAACATATACACGAAGCATCATCCATGATAGAGCTCATGATAGGAAGTACCAATTTGTATCTCATTCTTTTAATTAATCAGCTATAGATAAACATTCAAATATATAATGGGCCATGACCTTCTCAAAGACTCATTGAAACTTGAACTAGATACCAAAAACTTAGATCTAGATCCAGTTTCTCCCTCATAGGGCATTACATCAGGAAGATTACATCATTAAAAACAAAAATAGAATGACATCAACCAACATAGACCAACAACAACAATAGTCAACTCCCCATCTGGTTTGAGTGCATTCCTCTTATCTCTCCATAAGCATGGAAATGATAGCAACTCTTCCAAATCACTAACAACCTCAAGCACGACCAATTAATTGGTTACAAAATGGTTACTAATCATTACAACTGATCTTTGATGACTGAATATGCATGCACGATTTCTTACAAGTCCTTGTGTGATACTAGAGTCTATGTGCACGCTGCAAAATGGTTGGCGTAGGTGTAGTAGAGAATAGTTGGCGCACGCTAGATATTAGTGTTGACATGGTATACAACCTGTGGCATACACAAACATCAAAATACAAAACTCATGGCACTACTGCACATGGTCTTGTCAAAACTATGGTGCCAACACATTGAATCAATTCTAGTTATCTAAACCATTTTAGTAATTCTTAACAAACTAGGTAATAATAATATTACCAATACATTAAGGAGATTTAACTTGTTAGGGAGAAAAGTTTGAGACTTAATTCCCTTTGTGAAATGATTTAGAATCTTCCTACACAAATCATTCAGGGATTGGATCCTAAAGTATATCCACACATTTGTTCAAGCTATAACAACAAACTTGGTATAGAGATTCATTTCAAGTTTTGACATGTGGCTTAAAACCCTTCTCTACAAATATAATATGTCTTGCACTTTATTGGACTAGATTCATCCCTCTTTATTTTGGAGATAACTGGTCAAATATTGTTAGGGACCGAACCCCTCACATATGTAGAATAATATATTTCCATGTAATAAAGGTCAATATTAATAAGGCCTAGCAATAAGGAAGAATGAGTCCAATGTAAGAAGACCTAATAGAAGCTTTCGCTTCTAGAAGGATCTTCCTCTAGATTGTTCTTTTGATAGACATATTTAGTATGAATAGGAGTCGAGGGTATGAGAAGTTTTGTCTTGGATATTATTGTAATAGAGATCTGCTCTACTGGTAATCATTGAGCGAACATTGCTCTCAGTAATCAAAGTGATCTTTCTGGTGTTATTCTGGTATCATTTTGGTATTATTGTGATGTTGTTCTGGTTATATTGTTTTTCATCTGCCATTTCTAGCTAATTATTTCTATTCTGCATACTATTTTATACTTGGAATATTAAAAGTGGTATCAGATCACCTTCTTCGGTAGAAAATTGTGGGTTAATTTTTTTTTCAAGGTAGAGACATATTCCGACGTCTTTCGGCTATAGAGATCTTTCATTACGTGCATAAACCCGTTGCCAGGGATTCATACACGCAGGAAATAAAAGTGGTACTTAAACGCACATCTGTTGGCCATCCTTGTAACCCCTGTTGGTACCCCTTCGAGTGGTAGCGCATGAGAAAACACCTGTATACAGATCGATCGACCGCTTGACTTCTATAGTTCCACCGAGAACAACACTCAGGAAGATACTCTCTAGTACATGGGTAGTCGGGTAATATGGCTAAGGGCACGGTCTAGCCTCCTTAGTTGGTGCCCTGAGATATTGGGCCAAGTACTAATGTTGGACCCTGCACGTATATCAGAGAGATATAGAACAGTGAAAACCCTTGTCTGTAGAACCCTTGAATACCCTAACTTTTGGGACAGAAACAAAAACAAAACAAAAAAAATCTATTGTTGCGCAACTGTGTCTCCGGCATTCGGGTTGCGAAATTACTACACATTTCTTCCTGTTAAGCATTTGTGCTTTTCATCATTTCAGTATTTTTCAGA
Source organism: Picea mariana (assembly GCA_032191745.1). Taxonomy (NCBI): domain Eukaryota; kingdom Viridiplantae; phylum Streptophyta; class Pinopsida; order Pinales; family Pinaceae; genus Picea; species Picea mariana. The sequence goes on from JASDQU010012189.1 coordinate 173,978, forward strand.
TTGGAGTATAACTACGCAGGAGTAAAAAAAAAAAAAGAGTCTGGATCTCGTTGGCACCATTATTTGAGACCTATTCCATTGGATTTCTCTCTTCTCCCTTATCGTAGTCATACCTATCATTTTTCAGCAATTTTGTTTTTCTCGTGGACCCGACCCCCTTCCAACACCCTTATTTGGGATTTACCCCATTGGATTCAACTCGTCGGCCTGATCGTTGTGATACATTTCACCCATAACCCATTTTCTGTGTGGTCCCACCCGACCCTTTTCATGTTCCCTCTTCATCATGGCCCATACCGATAGCCAAGACTTGGATGCTCACTTCAATACCTTTCACTCTAATTTCACAAAAATCCAACAAGAAGTGAGACAACTCAGTGCCAATATTGAAACCATAAATAAAAACATGCATTCCTCCATCACCGCCACAATCGAGGAACTAAAACAAGACCTAAAACAAGACATTGCTACCTAGATTGAATCTGTCACTACGATGATTTGCGCCAAGCTTCATATCCTTGTTGATCTTCCCTCATCTGACCCACCTTTGCATACCGAAGGTGAAACTTCCTCGCATTCCCAAAATTTTCAGCCCCATCACTTTTAGCGTGACCTACGCCTTCCGCATGTGGATGTGACCAAATTTGATGGCTTGGATCCCACTGGATGGGTAACTCAAATAGAACATTATTTCTCTTTGTATGGCATTACAGATGATTTGGCCAAACTTCGGTATGGTGTTCTCCATCTAGATCAAGAATGTTGGCAATGGTGGAAATGGAAAAAAATGTCTGCAAGGGTATGTGGCTTGGACACACTTTGTGGAAGAGCTTTATGAATTCTTTGACACTAACACCAACCATTTAGGCCATTTGAAAAAGTTGAAACAATATGACACAATGGAGGAATTTATAGCTGCTTTTGAGCGACTGGCTTTTCGTACAGAGAGCATGTCTAATGATATTTTCCAAGAATGTTTTATCAATGGCCTCAAGGATGAGATTTGTGCCCATGTCCTCATGGATTGACCTCAGAGTTAGGTGGACGCTACTAAAAGAGATAAGGAAGCATAACAGGTTGTATCTTCTCAAAACCGAAAACCCTCCTTTATTCCTCACACTAAACCAATCACTCCCACTCCTCCTTCTACTCCACTAAAGATCCAGAAATTGACTAGGGCCGAAATGGCTGAACGCCAACTCAAACGCCTTTGTTATAATTGTGATGAAAAATATTTTCCCGGGCACAAAGTGTAAGGAACAAAATTTTTTATGGCCATCTCGGAGGATGTTTCAGAAGAGGATGTTGAGGCTCCCCTTGTGTCCGTGTCACCTGAACCCACTGACATGAACCCTCCCTTAGACCCTCCCGAAGTAGAACCAGTCATTTCCCTAAATTCTCTCACTGGATTCTCTGCTCCCCAAACCCTCAAGCTAATTGGTTACATTAAGCATAGGAAGGTCATCATTCTTGTTGATAGTGGAAGCACCCATAATTGTATTCATCACCGCATTGCCCAAGAAACTAATTTCTATATTCGTGCCGTCAATAATTTTCAAATCATGATTGCCAATGAAGGGTCCATGAAATGTGGAGGGCGTTGTGAAAATGTGCGTCTCCAAATTGGTGAATACCACTTGAAATTTCATATGTTTTCTATCGACATGGGAAGTTGTGACATTGTGTTGGGTGCAGAATGGCTAAGGAATTTGGGTCCCATTCTCATGGATTTAAAGGAATTAACCATGCAATTCGACCAGGAGAGCCAACAATATAAGTTCCAAGGCATCACCTCCAATTCCGCGGAGATCGTTAGTTCCCATCGCATGGAAAATCTGCTCAAAAAAGGTCATTTAGACATTATTTCCCAACTCCATGCCATACAAGCAATTGAGACACCCTTTGTGCCGCAGGACCTCCAATCCATCCTCTCTAAACATCAAGTGGTTTTTTCCACTCCCCAAGGACTCCCTCCTTCCCATGGTGTTCATGATCATTTCATTCCCCTTGTCCTGGGAAGCCTTCCTCCCAATATCCATCCCTATCATCACTCCTTTCCCCAAAAAATGAAATTGAGAAAATTGTTCAAGAACTTCTCAACGCAGGTGATATTTGCCCTAGTACGATCCCCTACTCTTCTCTTGTGGTCATGGTACTTAAGAAATAAGGTTCTTGGTGCATGTTTCATGACTTTCACTCCCTCAAAAAACTCACCATTAAAGACAAACTTCCCATTCCTGTCATTGATGACCTCTTGGATGAATTGAGTGGCGCCCAATTCTTTACTAAACTTGATCTTCGTTCCTATGAAAGAGGAAAACATTCCTAAGACTACATTTAGAAATCATGAGGGCCACTATGAGTTTTTGGTCATGCCCTTTGGCTTGTGTAATGTTCCCTCCACTTTCCAAAGACTCATGAATCATGTATTCCATCCTTTTCTCCATGATTTTTTCTTAGTTTTCTTTGATGATATCCCCATCTATATTAAAACCCGAACAACCCATATTGCATATGTAGATCGATTTCTCCATATACCCTCTCAAAACCAACTTTTCCTTAAACAATCTAAATGTTCTTTTGGCACCTCGAAAGTCAAGTACTTGGGTCATATTGTTGGCAAGGCTGGTGTCAGGGTGGATCCTAAAAATATTGAAGCTATGCAAGATTGGCCTCACCTAAAGACTCTTAAAATATTGCATGGATTTCTGGGTTTAACAAGTTATTTTCGCAAATTTGTTAAGAATTATGGAAATATTGTGGCACCTCTCACTACTCTCCTTAAAAATAATTCTTTCACTTGGAATCCAACAGTTTCTCAGGATTTCAAACCTTGAATATGGCCATTTGCACCACTCCAGTCCTAGCCCTTCTTGATTTCACAAAGACCTTTGTCCTGGAATGTGATGCTTCTTGGAAAGGAATTGGCGTCGTCCTTATGCAAGAGGGTTGACCTTTGGCCTTTACCAAAAAACAACTGTCAGAGCAAAATTTGGGCAAATCAATCTACGAAAAGGAAATGTTGGCTATTCTGCATGCTGTGGATCTTTGGTGCCCTTATCTATTGGGGCAACGCTTCCAAATTAAGATAGATCATCAAAGCATCAAGTATTTTCTGGAACAATGCCTTTCCTCCCTATAGAAACAAAAATGGGTGACTAAGCTCTTTGGATATGATTATGAGATCATTTACAAGAAAGAAAAAGACAATGTGGTTGCTGATGCACTTTCTAGAAAATATGAATATGAAGGGTCCTTTTTTCTCTCTCCTTCATTGTACTAGATTGGTTCTAAGTTGTTCGCTAGGAATGGCTACACAATCCCAAAATTTTGCATCTGATACAACAATTGCAATCCAATTCTCCAGCCTCCCCAGAGTACTCTTAGCTCAATGATGAGCTTCGATATAAAGACCCTTTGTATTTAAGTAAACAGTCAAAACTTAAATCCATGGTACTTTATGAGCTTCATGCTACACACACCGTTGAGCACTCCAGGTTTACCAAAACCTATGACCGGGTCAAACATTCATTTTTATGGGATGGTATGAAACATGAAGTTCGTAATTTTGTGGTTGAATGTGATGTGTGTCAATGAAACAAGGGAGAAACAGTCAAATCTCCTGGCACACTAAAAGCGCTTCCGATTCCACCTGCTATTTGGCGGGATATCTCTATGTATTTTATTGTAGGATTACCTAAATCGAAAAATACATAAGTCATCATGGTGGTAGTTGATCGTATTTCCAAGTATACTCATTTCTGTGCTCATTAACACCCATTTACAACATCCAATGTGGCTCAACTTTTCATTGATCAGGTCTTCAAGCTTCATGGCATGTCACATTCTATTATTTCTGATCACGACCCAAATTTCACCAACAATTTTTGGCAATAACTGTTCAAGCTCCAAGGCACCCAATTAAATCTTAGCACAACTTATCACCCCCAGGATGATGGTCAAACTGAAGTTGTCAACAAGTGTTTGGAAACATATTTGAGGTGTTTTGCATCGGAAAGGAAAAATCAGTGGACTCAATGGTTACCACTAGCTGAATGGTGGTACAACACTTCTTACCATACAACTACCCACATGAATCCTTTTGAAGTGGTATATGGACAAAATCCACCTTCAGTTCTCTCATATTTTCCAGGTGTCTCGAAGGTCCAGGTGGTTGACCAAATGCTTACAGTTCGAGAGGCTATTTTCCATAACCTCAAAGAGAATTTGGTCATGGCCCAGAATCGCATGATGCAACAAGCAAATCAAGCTCTATTTGAACGTCAATTTGTAGCAGGGGATTAGGTGTTTCTTCGATTACAACCTTACAGGAAAAATTCCCTCAAGGCTAACCATTTTCAGAAACTAGAGCCCAAATTTTATGGTCCTTATACCATTCTCAAGCATGTGGGATAGGTGGCCTATCAGTTAGCTTTTCCCACTCATTCTAAGATCCATCCTATTTTTCATGTTTCCGCTTAAAGAAGGTGATTGGAACTAAGTGCCAAACTCAAACCAACCTTCCCAAGTTGGACGAAGAAGGCTCCATTTGGATACAACCACAAGCAGTTTTGGCCTAGCATGAGCGTTGTCTGTGTCCGCGGATCATCAAGGAAGTGTTACTCTAGTGGAAATATACAACTCCAACAGATGCCACTTGGGAACCAACTACCATTCTGCATCAATTTCCTCATCTCAAGCCTTGAGGACAAGGTTGTTTATAAGGGGGAGGACATGTTAGGGACGTAACCCCTCGTGTAGGTAGAATAATATATTTCCATGTAATAAAGGTCAATGTTAATAAGGCCTAACAATAAGGAAGAATAAGTCCAATGTAAGAAGACCTAATATAAGCTTCTGCTTCTAGAATGATATTCCTCTAGATTGTTCTTTTGATATACATATTTAGTATAAATAGGATTCAAGGGTATGCGAAGTTTTGTCTTGGATATTCTTGTAATAGAGATCTTCTTTGCTGGAGGTTTCCCCCTCAAAGAGGCAAGTGAACATTGCTCTCAGTAATCAAAGTGCTCTTTCTGGTGTTATTTTGGTATCATTTTGGTATTATTTTGGTGTCGTTATGGTTATATTGTTGTTCATCTACCATTTCTAGCTAATTATTTATGTTCTGCATACTATTTTATATCTGGAATATTACAAAGACTTTCCACTGGTTGGGAGATTCTTCTTTTGGAAACTTGGAAATGGGAGGTGTATTATCATCAAAGGTGACTCAAGGATAGTTCAAGACAAAAATTACATAATGACAAAGGATTTAATTGATTTACTACATGATAAACACATTTATTTTTTCATTGATCTTCATAAGGATACAAGAAATGACAATAGGAAAACTTCTTGGAAAATATATGATGACATTTCCATTCATGAAGAACTCCTACAATATTAGAATATTTTTCACCAATTTCTTCAATGCAGGATGACTTAAAGAGAAAAAATATTTATTATAGTGGGGATAAAATGCTTTAGATGGATCATATACAACTAAGCTGGAATACAAATGTCCATCCAGTCTTTCTTAGGAGATGACCAAAAATATGTTAGGGTTGTATTTGGGGGATTAAGTTTTCCTTAGAAGTGAAATTCTACATTTGGTTGGAAATAAACCAAAAAAAATCACATGGTATTCCATTTAATGAAGAACAACCAAGGGCCCAAGGATTTTTCTTTTCAAGTTAAGAAAATTTTGAGACAACAAACCATATTTTTGGACAATGCCATTTTTATGTTATAGGGGGCACATAAAAAACATGCCTATAGGGTTAAATGATTGGAAATGGAACTTGTTAGAAGAAGTATTAGAATATTGGTACTCAAAATAAAAGCATAGGTTGGACATTTTCACCCTTCCATTCTTCATTTCAAAATATGTAAGCATAGGGAAGAAAGCAATCATTTTCAATCAAGATAAAAAAATCTACTCTTGCTATTTTTTTAAAGATTTAAAAACTTTTGAAAGTTCATCCTCCCCTCTCTTCAATTCAAAGACAAACAATAAATTGTGTGGCCACTATCAATTATACATGAAGATTAAGTTTCTTTAATGCAACATCAATAATGAATGAAAGCACCAATAGAGCATGGGGGTACTCTGTATATTTACATCCATGAAATTATATTTTCGACTAGGATTTTGTATATGAACAAATAATCGATCATAAATTCAAGCAATTATCACCCTTATGCAAATAACTCTAGATAAATGGATAAGGTCTTTGAATATATTTTGGGATTCACCATTAATGTGCAAAGGGATCAATGGTGTCCTACTTGAAATTTATCTCTAATATATAAATTCTTTGTTGAAATTTGACCATAGTGGCTAACAAAATTATTAACAAAAAATTTGTTATCCCCAAGGGGAGTGATAGGTATGTTAAGCCCTAATATTGGCTCATTACCCCTTAATTGGGGCATATTAAATTAGTAATTTTATTTTATTTATGTCAGCTTGATTCCATTAGTTGTAATTATACCTCCTAGTCTCCTATATATACCAAGGAGACATTTTCATTTGGACTCATCTTGTACTTAAACATTTATGTGGGGTAAAAGGAGGTTGCCCCCTCGAAGAGGCTTATTATCTGAAATTATCTCTTTTTCAAGGTGTTGAGTACTTATTCTGAAGTTTTTCTATGCTATATTAATATTTGGTTCTTAACATATGGTATCAGAGCTCAAGGTCTTGGGGTTTCGCTACTACATCTGAGACACCTTGGAATTTTAGCTATAACATTTTTTCTACAATGTTTCAGAAGAAACGGCTTGGAGGATATTTAGTAGATGGATAAAGGTATGTTGGTTTAAAATTTCAGCTCCTGGGGCCTTATACTTTTAGAGATACAACCTGTGCAAGATAGTGTTATGGAATCGTCCTGAACTGAGTCATTGCAGAATTTTTGCTATAAACATTTTTCTGTAACATTTCAGACCCTAAAATCTAGAGGATATTCATAGAAATTAGTAAGGTATCTGTGGTAAAAATTTCATCTTCTGGGTCATCTTACATTTGTAGATACAATCTGTGGAAGATAGGGTATTTGACTAGTCTCAAAAAGGTGTTCCAGGTAAAACAATCATAACGTCTTCCTAGAGTATCCAAATTGAGTGAGACTGGTTTCATTGGATTTTGGACAGTCTTTAGTATTTCTGGTACGAGTTTCAGAATTTTATATCAATTATTTTGTGTGGGGCACGCTATACAAGTGAGATCTCCTGGAAAGGCCAAAAATCAGCAAGTTGTGGGGAAGTTACCATAAATTCCACTTGGCACATCCAATTTTGATCAGAACTGTGGCATTGCAGAGAAGAAATATCAGAGAACTACATAAAATAAAGTTTCATACCCAGAAGGTCCGAAACTTGGGAGATACAACAGAAGAAAGATTGTCTATCAGAACCACCCCAAAATCAAGGTTCAAAAGTGATACTTGGCCAACATGCCACCCAAAAAGGGAACTTCTACACCAAATAAGCCTCCAGACAATCCTACTTGGACTCTTGATGTAGGTGAAGAAATGCGTAGGGACATAAATGATTTACAAAGGAAGATAGTAACAAAATATGAACTACAAGAGATGGAAGCTAAGTTGGAGGCAATAAATACTAATATGGATGGTTTAAAAGAGGAGATCATGGAAGTATTGAAACATTTCGTAACAGAGAAGACACCTAAAAGTGAAAATGCATCCCATGAAATTCATGATGAGTACACAAGGAAGGTGAATCAAGAATGGAGAAACTGCAACTTTGGGTTGAAGGCCAACCACGTTCCTAAGATCGATATGAGGAAGTTTGATGG
>JASDQU010012189.1:181849-223911 GCA_032191745.1 Picea mariana
TTACAGTCTCTGTACATTTATTTCATTAATAGAAATCGTGTATTACTGTATCTCTGTGTTTATGGTTGCATCTATGATATATTTCTGTTATATTATTGGATATACGCAATATCTCTGTGCATTTCTTTATTATATCTCCGCTCTCATTTCGTGCCGAAAATAATCCGGATCACACTATGATAGTTAGATATAATAAATGTAAGAGGACTTCCTAGAAGGTTCCTCTTCTAGAATGTTCTTAGGGGGTTGGTAGCACTATATAAAGGGGTTCAAGAAATATAATGGGGTATGAAGAGAAGTATTGTATTGTGAGCGGTAGCTCAATAGGAGGATTCCCCCTCGAAGAGGTAAGTGAACAAGAGAGGATCCCTTCCATAATAGGATCCATTGTATGGTGTTTCCCTACCCTAAGGGTTTGATATAATAAAGTGGTGGTTTTCTATATTGTTCCATATAGCTTGTGTGGTGATTGTATTCATATATCTTTGGCACTATTGTGGTATTTTTTATTCATATCTATTCAAGTACTTAACAATTGGTATCAAAGCACTTTCCTTGACCAAAGAAGGGAAGAAAATTTTGAGTCATTCTTTCAGATTTTGTTTTAAAGGAAAAAAAGAGGGCGTTGCACTTTAGGGCCAGATCTGAAACTTTCTAAGCATATTTTTGCAAAAAATATTGAATATTTGAATTCTTCTTGGAAAAATACTGAATTTCAAAAACAATTGGCCGAAACAGAGTCTGGGAAGTGAAGTTATCATCATTTTAAATTCGACAGTTTTTCAGGGTTTTTCCTAAAAAAGCCGCGCGATTTGCACTGTAAGTTATAGTTTTGTTTTTTGGGTTTTCACAGCAAGATGTATTTTGATCAGAGAGTTCTTTCAGATTCATCGCATAGGTTTTTTGATTTTCGACGTTTCAGACCAAACTAGTGTGGTCCATCATCAAGAAAGTGTTTGTGAGAAATGAAGGAAAAAAGGATATAACAGGTATATAAATACTTGAAAAGTTTTTATAAGGAGCCGACTTATTGAAAATGAAATCAAGAATTATAAAATTTTATAAATTATAATTGCTTGTTTAAATAATTAATTATTAGTTTGTTTAATAATTAATTATTAGTTTGTTTATTAATTTTTATTTAATAAGAGCCGACTGGAAAATGTTTATAAATTAATATTTAGAATTATTCATATTGGCTAGGGTAGGGATCCAATTTTGACTAATTTTCCATCCATCATCTCTGTTTAGATTATTAGGTTGTTTTTCAATTTCGATTGCTTCTCTGAATTTCCTATTGTGATAGTGATCTATCTTGGCAAGGATTTTGGTCTTTTCAATACAAATGTGATGTTTAGTTTTATCTGAGTGTTTTGCGAGAGCTGAGGGATGAGTGTGATTGTGTTTGATGTCAACGACATGTTCTTGAATCCTAATTCTAAAGGAATGGCCTATTTCTCCTATGTATTGTTTACCACACGAACACAGGATCATATAGACGCCTTTATGTTCGATGGGATCAACAAAGTCTTTGACTGACCTAAGGGAATTCCTAATAGTGTTTAGGGGTTTGAAAGTTGCCCCAATGTTTTTCTTCTTTAAAATCCTCGCAAGTGTGTCTGTTGTTCCTTGTATGTAAGGTAAGTAAACCTTAGACACATAAGTATTTGTTTGTTCTTTATTCCTAGGTGTTTTGGTGGCATTTTGAAAAGCTTTCATTACCTGATGTTTTTTATAGCCATTATTTTTAAAAACATTGAGGAGGTGATTTTTCTCTTCATCTAGGTGTTCATCATCGGAAATTCTAAGGGCTCTAGTGGCTAATGTGTTTAGAACACCTAGTTTTTGGGAGGGGTGATAATGGGAATCGRCATGAAGGTATTGTTCAGTGTGGGTTTTCTTCCTATAAACTTGATGGGATAAGGATCCATCAGGTCTTTTTGTGACTCTGACATCTAGAAAAGGAAGACTATCATTATTTTCAACCTCCATAGTGAACTTGATGTGATCGGATTGTTTATTAAGGTGAGTCACAAATTCATATAATTTGTCACAACCATGGGGCCAGATGACAAAGGTATCATCAAAAAACCTATTCCAGTATTTAGGTTTGAAGGGTGAGGAGTTTAGGGCATTGTTTTCCAAATCTTCCATGAATAAATTGGCTATGATGGGAGAGAGGGGGGATCCCATAGAAACCCCACAAGTTTGTTCATAAACGTCGCCTTGGAAACTAAAGAAAGTGGATTTCAAACAAAGCTCAACTAAGTTGGCAGTGCCTAGGTCAGTGATGTTTTTGATGACTTTCATTGCTCTGTCAATGGGAATTTTAGTGAAGAGAGAAACAACATCAAAGCTGACGAGGATGTCATCCTTGTCAACTTTAATGTTTTTGATCTTGTTTACAAAGAAAGAGGAGTCTTTAACAAAGGAGCTAGTGTTTCCGACTAAGGGTTTGAGTTTATGAGCTAGGTATTTTGCAAGTTGATAAGTAGGGCTGCCTATTGTGTTGACGATGGGTCTAAGAGGGGCCTCTTCCTTATGAATTTTAGGAAGTCCATATATCCTAGGGGTGGAGGGGCAGCTAACAATCAATTTCTTTTTATCATCATCTTTTATGTTTCTTAATTTAATGGCATCGGAAACTTCTTTTGCAATCTTATTTAAGGGGTTTTTATTGAGTTTCTTATAACTTCCACTGTTATTGAGGTGAGCCAACATTTTTTCAATGTAGTTTTCCTTATTCATAATGACAACAGCCCCACCTTTGTATGCTTTTAGAACTACTAAATTCTTATTATTGTTTAGTGATTTTAGAGCCAAAAATTCTTCTTTGGTGGTTTTACTCTACGGAGAATTACTGAGCAGTCTTGTCTGATTTCTTCTTTAGCATTATCTGGGAGGTTTTTAATACTATTTTCAATGCTGCATAAGATATCTTCAATAGGAATTTTGCGAGGGGCAATGGCAAAGTTAAGACATTTTCTTAGTAACCTAGTAGTGTTTTCATCGATGGGATGGGTTGATAAGTTTATAACTAAATTTTTGGGTACAATGGTTTTGAMCTGGTTAGTCTTACGTTCAAGGTTGTTGACTTGTTTACTATCGTTATTGGAGATATTAAGGACGAGATTTGTGTTCACGGTATTATTTTACAAGAAATTTGGATGGTCCTAATATTGAAGAAGTCATAAAACATTACATAGGAAGTCATTCAGTAAAGAGCATTGGAAAGTGATGATAAATTTGAGTTTACAAGGTGATGCAACCATTTGTTGGAATTCGCTTAACTATAACAAAATGATGGCACTCTCCGATGAAGAATTTGAAAAAGTCCTTTCAGAAAAATGGTCTCATTCCAAGAGTAAAGAAAGAAGAAAGAGTTTATTTTCATGTGGCAATTCTATATTATAGGTTCATGGATATATTCATAAAGAAAATATCATTGTTTCTATTAACCCTAGTTGCCTGCATAATTTTATCAATGTTTAGTTGGTTAATAGATTGCAAGTTCCTGCAAAGAATGTTCAAAGCACACAGGTTGAGGGTGAAAATGTTCAATTTTTAAAATATTTGAAGGTCGCCATGGACAAATATGTGTTGCATTCAATTTTTTATGCTATGGATATGGACGAAGTGGATATTGTTTTCGGATATCCTTGGATAGAATCAATAGGTACCATTAATATTAATGTGCAAAATAAGTTTTTGAAGTTGTGGTACAAGAAGAAGAAAATCACCTTGCATGATGTGTCTCTTAGTAAGAAATATGGGCCCACGATGGCCATCAAAGAAGTTATTGTAGATTCTGAAGTTGAATCAAGGGTAGAGGCTACTAAAGGAGATGAAGCAAAGCCATAGGAAGGATACAATAATGAAGCCAAAGAGGTCATTGACTAAAAAACACAATGTGTTACAGATTTGAAGAAAAAATAACATATTCCTACAATTGTTGTATATCACCATCTACATCATATAGAGAAACAACAATCATCAAGGCAAGGGCGTCATCTTCAACACATTTATTCACCAACAGGGCACCAGAAAGGAAACCAATCAAGAGGTGCATGGAGGACTACCGACACTGCAGGAAGACATCTGTCTAGCGAAACAATCTCATGGCAACACATGCGTGATGCAGATCAAGATCAGGGTGGCAAGGAAACAATTGGACATCATGTTCGTCTTCCATTAGGATGGATGGATGGTCGTACTTGGTACCAGTTGGCTACATTGCTTAGCTGGTCATATTGTATGGTTTCTTCTCGTGTTTCAAGGATAAAACATGTGAAGGGGGATGGAATGTGGTATACCTATGGAGGTAATATGGGGTACCTAGGGAGGTACCGAATGGGAATGTGGTTATGTATATTCAATGTAAAGTGGACTAGGTCTAGTATATTATTAAATAAGACCTGTTATGGTAGTTAGATATAATAAATGTGAGAAAGCTCTCTAGAAGGTTCCTAGGAGATAGAGATTGTTATATAAAGAAGTGTAAGCAATGTATTGAAGCACAATGAAGAATATTGTGTATGTATCAAGCAAGGATTGCTTGAGGAGTGTTATCCTTCCATAAAGATTAATATATGGTGTTGTTGTACCTCAAGGGTTTTATCTATTTCTTGTGCTCATTATTAGTGAATGGTTTGGTTTATTCTTGTTGAGATTAAGGGTTATTTCTAAAGTATATGTGTAGATCTATTCAAGTACTTAACAAATATTACATTCCAAAATCTCACTACATCTTTACATACAACATTTCCCTCCATACATTTTACCATAGCCATTAACTCCTCATATACATATGCATGCATAATTCAAAAAGTAGAATGAATTATATGTAGATTTCAATGCAAGATAAGAACAATTATCTAATTTAGTAGCTATCCAACAACTGACTAAGGGTGAGAACTTTTCTACCCAACTATAGGCTCATTTGCACTAGTACTGTTTACAATTGGCCACCCCCTAGCCATACCATGACATCACAAGGATGAACTTTGGTGACCCTCAACAAAATTTGGAAAATGGGAACTCTCCAAGAGTCAAATTCGTAGGGAAGACTCCTCTCATCTCTCAGGACTCCCATGATTCTTGGTGGCCCTTTCTTTTGGCTCAGCACAACACAAGAGAAAACTGCCCTTCACTACTCCATAGTCCCTCAGGGAACTCCTCCTTTAGTACTTCCAATGTGCCCAACAAGGACCCAAATCCATTGTCCATATTTCTAGTAACACCAAAGGGTTTCCCACGTGAATTCTTAGCACGAAAAAAACCGATTTTCACTTAGAATAAGGCTTCACTCACACCTTGTTTTCCCCCAAAACTCTTATGTATGGCCAACTCTCACTGCCTCCTCCTTCCTCACAAAACCACAATTTCTCTTTTTCCATGCAACTGGGGTCATCCACAATTTTCCATGGATGTACTTTCCCTATCCTTACATTTGATGTTGAGAGTACCACCACAACTACCAAATCATGCTTCAATAATTGTGGGGAGGAGATGTTTCAACCAACCCATTTTCTTATTTAATGCTTTGGGCTTGAGGGAGAATGGGTAAAGTATTTTCAAATTCAAATAACAAAAAAATGGTTTTGGCAAGGGTGGCTTTGAGTCATTTACATGGTAAACTCCCATACCCCCCATTCCCCACTCGTCGTATCATGGTTCATGTAAGCACTCATGCCTCAATAAGTTATTTGACATCTTCATTAATTAAAGTTAAAATAAAATACATATTCATTGTTTATGATTTCTCCAATTCAACTTGGCACGAGAATTAAATATTAGTGGTGAAACATAATAACACTAAACACAATTAATTACAATTAATCATGGGTTCAAAATGGGGACATGACAAAAGACAAGAGACTTCCTAATGTTGCTTCAAAATCCAGTCAAAAACACCTATGGCTCAAGCGGGGTTGGCATGAAGATGCCAAGTCTTCGCTAAATCATTTGGTATCAAGGAAGATATCACTCTACAAAATGACAATAATATTAAAAATATAATTACATCTAAATTTAAGGAAAATTATGGTGCATGAAATAATTATAGAATAAGTAGAAATTAAGATACTATAAGGAGGTGATCAACCCCAATCTAGAAGATCAAATGTATCTCTCTATTTTAACTAGCACAAAGGAGATCATTAACATTATTAAAATAAGAACAAACTTTGATGAGCTACCTAGTGAAATAGGGCGTTGCATACTTCCTAAAATGTTGTGGGTTGAAAGACTTTGTCATCTTCGTGATGCTAAAACAATTGAAAATGAAAAATACTTTCTCTTAAAATGACCAATATACATATTAAATTTCAATTTCAAAATATTTGAAACAATATTGACCTTCCAAACCTTTTAACTTACTAAAATTATAACAATTTAAAAATGATTTTCTCAAAATTATATATATATATATATATATATATATATATATATATATATATATATATATATATTTTTATATATTTAATTTCAAATAATAATAATAATAGTTTTTGTAATAAGAATTATTTAATCTCTATATAAAATAAAACATGTTAAAATTAATTGTTTTGGCTTTTTTTAATTAAACATGGTTAAAATTGATTGTTTTTTTTTTTTTCAATTATTATATAAATATAGCATTATTAAAATTAATTGTTTTGACTTTTTTTAATTAAACATGGTTAAAATTAATTGTTTTTTTTTTCAATTATTATATAAATTTTATATTTTAAAAAATAAGAAATATATAAATTACACACTTTTAAAAAGACTCCCTTTTTAAAGACATTACATAAAATATAATTATAATAAGTTAAGCTACAACAAATTTATTACTCGTGTACTCACCAATACCAATACCCATAGTTACTAAGATCACGGAGAAAATATAATTATTATAAGTTAAGTTACAACAAATTTATTACTCAGGTACTTACTAATAGTTACTAATGATTTCTTCACTCAGACGGAGAAAATAGAATTATTACAAGTTAAGCTACAACAAATTTATTACTTAGGTACTTACTAATAGTTACTGATGATTTCTTCACTCACAAGACCACGGTGAAAATTATAGGAATTTTATGTCAAAAATAAAAATTGAAAATGTAAATTTATTTTTTTAAATATGCAAACATTATAAATTTTCCATAATCTCTCTATATGTTCTTTATCTTCTTAACATTATTATTTGTCCATAATCTCTAGATATATGTTCTTTATCTTCTTATTAGATGTTATTTAAAAAAAAATAGTTATTATATAAAAATAAATCTAAAATATTAAAAAATATAATAAAATAATTTTTTTTTTCCAATTTTGAATAAAAAAGTTTTTATTTTCTTTTTTGGATATGAGGTTAAAGTATAATTAAGGATAGTATTTAGTTTCATGTATAAGATTAAGGTTAAATGTTATTAAAAAGTACATGGTGCCTCAACGATGACTACAAGGAATATTGACTTTACTATAGATATTATCTATGTTGAAATTGGCTTTTGGTCCTGAAATAAGATCTAAAACTATTTCTGATTGGCTAAGAGTTCATCTTCCTTATATGTAAGGAAACATGTTAACGACTTAAGACTTAAATACATCTAGCAAAAGTGGAAATTTGCTTCCTTAAGGGCCACTAGCAAGTCATTTTAGGTGCCCCAATTTTCCTTGAATAATGGTGATGAGTCGGCCTATATTCATGAAAAACATCCAATGATCATTGTTTTTATTGTCGATTGACAACTAAATTATACTAGATTCTATCACCTTCAAAAGTGGGAGAAAAAACTATATTCATCATGATATTAAAAAAATGTAATGTACCGACCTGCTAAAATGAAATTTAAAAACTCTCCAATAGACCCATAAAATTACAACAAGACAACATGTTGGTTTACTCTTGCAACTAACAACATAATAAAAACCATGAATGCATGCATACCCAACAAACATAACAACATTCAAATTAACATTTACACAACAAAATAATAAAAAAAAAAACAACAAAAACTTATATGTTTATAAAAATAACAAACTGGTTGTGTATGAAGGACGTTCCTCCTAGCCATAGGCACTACTGTTCCAAATCTCAACAATGGACCACCCCCGAGGTGAGGGCTATGAGTCCACAAGGAGATCTAACCCTTTTGGCTATCCACTCTCCACACTTAGCATCCCAAAACTCAGGTTCTACTCACACAACAATTCCAATCCACTAGCTCTCTTCCCCACAACCTGCATAACCCAAGGAATGTACCCCCTTCACTGTTCATAGTCCCTCGAGCTGTACCACTTGTTTATCAAGGATTCTAATGCACTCGGTTGGCCAGGATTATCTCAGTTGGGGACTCCAAGAACTCTCAACTACTCTAGGTGTGCTCACAATAGCCTTCACAAGGCTCTTGAGCCATTTCCTAAACAATAAAATGCACTAGAGGCTTACAACCCGTTTTTATAGGCACACAAGCCTCAATTTCAGCTTAAACACAATCCAATAATGGTTGTCCTCAAGCACACCATGGTTGGTGCTCTTCCCAACACTCATATCCTTCTTTGCTCCCCAAAATATACATGTAAAAATTGTTCTGTTTTCCCATATGAATTTCCTTCTTCTCCCTTGCTTGCTTAAGTCTCACTTTTCCCAAAGACGATTGTGCTTCAAACCTATACTCCCAATAAATAAGGGAGGTGACATATCACACCCACCCCCATACACAAATTCAATGGTTGAATGTCTAAAAAGTCAAATGAAGAATTATTTGGTAAAATAATACATTAGCTTGGGAAAATGACATGGATTTCCCTTTTGATCCTCCTTTAGCTCCCTTTCTTGTGGAATCATAGTCCCCCATAATTTTCCTCCCTCTCGTATTGCAACCAACGATTATCATTTTTATTAATCATTTCAATGTACATAATACATAGTTCGATCCTCAACCATATTAATCAGTATGGGCTCTTCGCCCCAACATATCGACTCACCAACATAATTTACATTTATGCAATTACATTATTCACAGGAATTAAAACTGGAAATGTCAAAAAAAATCTTTTAATATATATACCATATTAATTATAATCCAGAGTATATATTTTTAATAATTGTTTAAATGAATGTTATTTACAAAGCAAAGTAAAAAATGTGTTAACAATTAATATTTTTATTGATATTTTAAATATGTGACATCATAAATCAATTACAAATATTCAATTAGATAAAAAAATCTGATTTTGAAAAATGTGTGATATAAAATTTTATTAAAAAAATTATAAACTCTAAATTTAAGTATTATTAAAAAAATTATAAGCTTTAAGTTCAATTATTGAAAAAAGTTAAAGATTAAAAAAAAAGATATTTTATAAGTAAGAAGGTTCAAAACAGAAAAAAAAAATTATGTAAAAAAGATAGCAATACTACTAACATCGTTTTTTGAAAAACAATTAGATATATCACAAGATATCACTATTAAAAAATGAGAACTCTGTAGTGTTCTTGTCAAGTAGGTAATCATGTTAATGGCAACAATATATCTATAATTTGAAACAGAATGAAATGAGTTTAATGGATATAGATGATGAGGTCATTTGATGGAAGAACAAAGCATAATAGAGATATACAACAAAAATGATTATGATGCTAGTATGAGAAAGTGAACAAGCTTTCTAAAGAGGCAATTGTCCTTCTAAGATATCTGTTAAGAAGTTTGTGGAGGGAAGATCCACATTTGTAGAAGTGATCTATCATAATTGTTAAGAAGTTTGTGGAGAGAAGATCCACATTTATAGAAGTGATTTATCTCTATTAATTTATATTTGCTTTTATTGTATATGTTACTTGGACCAACTTGAGAACTCAAGGGATTCTCTCAATGATCATTTTTTTACTGTGTACTTTATAAATATTGAAAAGTTCATTGAGTAGATCACATGGAATAACTATTACAGTATCAATGCAAATGATATATGTCAAGCTTTGTTATATTCATGATTACAAGATTTCAACCAACAATCTAACTTATATCGTTGTCTCTTTGTGCTATTGTTCTAATTTATCATTGATTTGGGAGATGATCATGTATATGTTTTGTTTAAATGTTTCATTAAAGTACACTTTTGGTTCAGGATAATATTTACATAGCTAGTCACCCAAATTAGGTGGTAGGGAAGGAAAAATATGCCCCACCATGTGGAGGGCAATGACCTACTAAGTGTCTTACATTTGGAAACTTCTCCCAACAAGATATGAGGAAGTGCACTAGCATCATACCAATGCATGGGATTTTGATGGGCAATCAGTGCAATGCGAGGTTGAGTCTAGCTCTAAGCACGCTCAGAGTCAAGGCTTCTCTTTGTGGTACTTCAACCATCAAGACTTTCTGTGGGATGATAATGTTTTCATAGGTGATTATGAAGAAGATAATTAATTTTGGTGGCGCTAGTTACTATAACAACGGAGGAGCGAGTTGGTTGTCTACAGATGACGGTTCTCCATATTTCAAAGCTTATGCCAACTCCGTTGGCGTCCAAACAGTAAGGGGCTTCCTCTTGTTGATCTATCCATGAACTTTTCTTGTAGGTTCTATAGGGGCAGGGGCCTACGCTGCATTCCATTTACACTAGTGGTATTATCCTCTCGACTGATATTTTATCTTCTGTCTAGGTCTGAGAGTGTCATTTTCTTTTGTGCATCTCGAGGAAACAATGACCCTTATCCCCTCAAGCGCAAGATGCTTGTGGGTAAGGTTTGGTGGGTTACTGATTTTGCTCCTCTATCTTACATACACAGGGTTGTGGCCCTGTTTGTTCAATTCCGCCACTTGTTGGTAGTTTGGTGGTGGTTGCTAGGTTTGGCATGCAAATTCAAAGGATGGGCACTCTAAGATTTGAGAGGAACCAACACCTTGGCTCTTGGACTCTGGACTTGCGAAACAAGAATGGAGGATACACCCAATGCAAAGAAGGTCGAAGCCAACATACATAGAATGAAGAGAAAGAGGAAGGCCATAACACCAAATGATAGCATGGACATGTCTGACTTTAATGCCACTAGTGCATAGAAGGCAGCTTTCAAGGCTCAATAAAAATATTGAGAAAATACACCCCAACATATTCAGTAGGTAATGATTGAACTGATAGACCCAATCAAATTGAAAAGGGGACAAACTTCCAAGCAACATATTCAAGATGAATTTCATGATTGGGTCATAGACATAGGATTCTATACATCTCGTGACACCAAAGTGTTTAAAGCGATGGAGTTTTACTGGATGGCCAAGACTCTGGTGGCCACCACTTTGGAAAATCTACAACATTTGGAACTAGAAACCCATGACAAGTTACATAGATTAGAAGATAATTTTACAATTATTTTCCAAGTGGCCTTTAGATTGAGCTTCAAAGTGATTGATTGGAATGTTGAAGCAGAGGAGGGAATGTTAGAGGTTGTCCGAACCTATGACTAGACTGGAACATGTGACATTCTAATCATCATTGCGGATGATGCACATTAAAAGAGCTCAAACAAACACCAAGGGTCAATGACCCCTACGGACTTGACCCCTCAAAACCCAATCCACCTTAATTTTCTCTATGGTTATCTTGCAATGTTTTCTTTTTTGGATATTTGTATCTCAATTTATATGTCTGATGCACTTATACCACTGACCGTTACATGCATGAGGTTGTCTACACCTTCTATTTCAAGTCTTTTTGTCTATCATGATGATAATGGTATTTGTCAATATGAATATAGGTTAAAGGACTGAATATGTCAGTTTTAGTTCACTTGTTGAAACCCATGCAAAGACATTTGAGCTTTGTTTCTCCTTTTTCAAGCTCATGGATGACCCTTATTGTAATGCTTTTGTATTGTATGGATACACGAGTAGAAACACTTACAAAAAAAGTATTTACATAACTAGTTTCTCATTGTAGTTTATTTATTACCTTGTTAATTGCATTAAGAGAAGTGAGGTATTGAAGTTTTCTATCTTTCAAATTTTTGTTCGAACAATAAAGAGTCTTTAAGCGAAGGATCCCCAATAGTGAGTGTCACTCTCATATCATTCTTGAACATCTGTTCTTTTTTTCTTTCTAATTTAGTAGTATGGAGTGTTCGAACCTATGCTTGCACAAGCACAAAGGCTTGGCATGGACATTAGTGATTGCATTGGGGATCTATGCGCCTTGATCGACACTAGACATTTCCATGGCCATGTTTTCAAAAGTTTTGTTCATTTTCTCTAGCTATCTCTGAATGCTTTCATGACAATGGGAAGATCTATGTGGAATGAGGTACACTAAGATTTTTTGAAACTTTTGTTAGGGATTATAATTTTCCAAAACGAGGAGAAATTAGTTGATATGGGAGAGGGATATATGTTTTGTTTCAACCTTGGCTCAAAATATCTATGTGTTGGTGTTTTACAAATTAACAGAGTTGATAACTTTACCTTTTCTCTAGGGATCAATGTCCTTTATTTCTTTGTTGGCCTCATGCTATCGAAGGCTAAGAAAGGTATGCACTCCAAGTGTTTGTCAAAATTCTTTCTAGTGGTAGTGTACAAATATGGTGTCCACCGTTTCTCTGTTTCAAAGATGTTCATCCCTAATATTGGCTCATTACCCCTTAATTGGGGCATATTACATTAATAATGTTATTTTATTTATGTCGGCTTTATTCCATTAGTTGTAATTATACCTCCTAGTCTCCTATATATACCAAGGAGACATTTTCATTTGGAGTCATCTTGTACTTGAACATTTATGTGGGGTAAAAGGAGGTTGCCCCCTCAAAGAGGATTATTATCTGAAATTGTCTCTTTTTCAAGGCATTGAGTACTTATTCTGAGGTTTTTCTATGCTATATTGATATTTGGTTCTTAACATATGGTATCACAACTCAAGGTCTTGGGGTTTTGCTACTACATCTAAGATACCTTGGAATTTTCCCTATAAATTTTTTTCTAGAACGTTTCAGAAGAAACAGTTTGGAGGATATTTAGTAGACAGATCAAGGTACGTTGGGTTAAAATTTCAGCTCTTGATGCCTTATACTTTCGGAGATACATCCTGTGCAAGATAGGGTTTGGGAATCATCCTGAACTGAGTCATTGCAGAATTTTTGTTATAATTTTTTTTTCTGTAACATTTGAGACCCTGAACTCCGGAGGATATTCACAGAAATTAGTAAGGTATCTGTGGTAAAAATTTCATCTTCTGTCTCATCTTATATTTGTAGATACACCTTGTGGAAGATAGGGTATCTGACTATTCCTATTGACTAGTCTCAAGAAGGTGTTCCGGGTAAAACAATCATAACTTATTCCTAGAGTATCCAAATTGAGTGAGACTAGTTTCATTGGATACTGGACAGTCTGTAGTATTTCTGGTATGAGTTTCATAATTTTATATCAATTATTTTGTGCGGGGAATGCTATACAAGTGAGATCTCCTGGAAAGGCCAGAAATCAACAAGTTGTGGGGAAGTTATCATAAATTCCACTTGGCACATCCAATTTTGATCAGACTTGTGGCATTGCAGAGAAGAAATATCAGAGAACTACATAAAAGAAAGTCTCATACCCAGAAGGGTTGAAACTTGGTAGATACAAAAGAAGAAATATTGTCTAGTAGAACCACCTCAAAATCAAGGTTCAAAAGTGATACTTGGCAAACATGCCACCCAAAAAGGGAACTTCTACACCAAACAAGCCTCCAGACAATCCTACTAGGACTCTTGATGAAGGTGAAGAAATGCGTAGGGACATAAATGATTTACAAAAGAAGATAGTAACAAAAGATGAACTACAAGAAATGGAAGCTAAGTTGGAGGCAATAAATACTAAGATGGATGGCTTAAAAGAGGAGATCATAGAAGTATTGAAAAATTTCGTAACAGAGAAGACACTTGAAAGTGAAAATGCATCCCATGAAATTCATGATGAGAACACAAGGAAGGTGAATCAAGAATGGAGAAACTCCAACTTTGGGTTGAAGACCAACCACGTTCCTAAAATCGATATGAGGAAGTTTGATGGCAAGGACCCAATCACATGGATACTTCAGATGGAACAATTCTTTGATCTACATAATGTGCCACATACACAAAAGGTACGAATTGCTTATTTATATTTAGAACCCAATCAATTTGTATGGTATCGATGGCTTTGTTCTCACAAATCACTCGTCACTTGGACAATTTTCACAGAAGCAAAAGGGTTCAGTTACCGAGCACATTGAGAACTTCCAAAGATTGAATATAAAGGTAACAAATATTCCAGATGAGCACTTGATTGATGTATCCATAAAAACTTTAAAGGATAACATTCGACATGAGGTTCGCCTTTGGGAACCCAAATCATTGGAGAATGCATTTAAGGTGGCAAGAAATGTTGAAAGTAAAAATATGGCTATGGTTACTAGAAGGACCAATCCTAACATCTATAGAGAGAACAATGATCCTTCTTCTAAAACACCTCAACCTACAAGGTTGACCCCTCAACAATTGGAGGAAATAAAAGAAAAAGGTTTATTCTTTAATTGTGACAACAAGTACAATAAGGGACATAAGTGTAGTGAGAATAAATTATTCTACATAGATTGTGAAGAGGAAGAAGAAAAAGAACAAGAACCATCTCAAGATGAAAATGTAGAAGCAATTTTTTTTGAAGAGTTGACTCCCACGATATCGTGTAATGCATTGGCTAGAATTAGCACTCCTCAAACCCTCAAGATTGAAGGATACATCAAAAAGAAAAAGGTAATAGTCCTAATTGATTCTGGCAGTACTCATAATTTCATTCACTATAAATTAGCCAAAGCTCTCAATTGCTTTGTATATCCAGCACCAGAGTTTCAAGTAATGATTGAAGATGGAGGAACTATCAATTGCTCAGGAAAATGAAATAAGATCAATCTTACTATGGGGGAATATGTAATGAATAGTCCAATGATTTCTATACCCATGGGTGGTGCGGATGTTGTACTAGGAATCCAATGGTTACAATCATTAGGAACATTGGATTTTAATTTTCAAGAACTTTTCATGAAATTTTCATTTGAAGGAAAAGAAATTGAGTTAAGAGGTATCACAGGGAAACCAAGTAAGGTGATAAGTTCTAATGGCATGACAAAATTATTGAAAAAGGGACATCAAGGCGTTATTGCACAACTATGCTCACTAGATGTTCAAACATCTAAGCCATCTATTCCTCAAGATCTCCAAGGGATCATTGATAAGCATTCCAAAGTATTTGAAGATACTCCCAAAGGTCTTCGACCCACTCGAAATCATGATCATGAAATTCACCTAATTCCCGAGAGTGTTCCTCCTAACATTAGGCCATACATATACCCTTACACCCAAAAGAGTGAAATTGAGCGCATGATTGAAGAAATGTTAGAGGTTGGCATTATTAGACCTAGCCAAAGTTCTTACTCTGCACCAGTGGTAATGGTATTCGAGAAAGATAGCTCATGGCGTATGTGTCCAGATTATAGAGAGCTCAACAAGATCACTATTAAAGATAAGTTTCCCATTCCCGTCATTGATGAATTGTTAGATGAACTACATGGAGCAATCCATTTCACAAAATTGGATCTTCATTCAGGGTATCATCAGATTAGAATGAAGGAAGAAAATATCCCAAAAACAACATTTCGAACTCATGAAGGCCATTATGAACTTTTGGTCATGCCTTTTGGCCTTACAAATGCACCTTCCACATTCCAAGGGTTGATGAATTCCATTTTCAAGCCCCTCCTTCAAAAATTTGTGTTAGCATTTTTTGATGATATACTAGTCTATAGCAAGTCTTGGGAGGATCATGTGCGACATGTTGACAAGGTGCTACAACTACTAAAGGAGAAACAACTATATGCCAAACCATCCAAATTTTTCTTTGGAGTGAAGGAGGTAGAGTATTTGGGTCATATTGTATCTCATGAAGGTGTCAAGGTAGACCCTAACAAGATTAAGGCCATGATGGATTGGTTGATTCCCAAAACATTGAGTAATCTTAGAGGATTTTTGGGTTTGACAGGTTATTACCGCAAGTTTGTTCGACACTATGGAAGAATAAAAACACCTTTAACAACACTAACTAAGAAGGATGCATTTTCATGGACTCTAGAGGAAACTAAATCTTTTGAACAACTTAAAGATGTGATGTGCAAATCTCCTATCTTGACCACTCCAGACTTCACAAAAACCTTTATTGTGGAATGTGATGCCCCGAGAAATGGAATTGGTGCTGTCCTAATGCAATAAGGAAGGCCCCTGGCTTTTGAAAGTTGACCACTCAAGGGAAAGGACTTACATAAACCCATTTATGAGAAGGAAATAATGGAAATACTACATGCATTGAAGAAATGGCATCCTTACCTAATAGGTAGGCACTTCAAGGTCAAAACAGATCATGATAGTCTTAAATACTTCTTGGAACAAAGACTATCTTCAAAAGAACAACAAATATGGGGTAACGAAGATATTGGGTTATGTTTTTGAAATTGTCTATAAAAAGGGGAAGCAAAATGTTGTGGCAGATGCACTCTCAAGAAAGGATGAAGATGTTGAGGCCTTTATCTGTGCTATCTCGATCATCCAACCCGATTGGATAATAGAAGTAAGGGATGAATGGAAGAATGATGAAAAAGTGTGGACTCTCATTCAAAAGTTGCAGCAGGATTCCAGTGCATCAGATACATTTAGATGGAAACATGATTCATTATGGTACAAAGATCACTTATATTTGTGTAAGAACTCTCAGCTCAAACAAAAGGTACTATTGGAATTGCACACCTCTCTAGTTGGAGGTCACTCGAGATTTTTGAAAACCTACCATAGAGTCAAGAAGGATTTTTTTGGGGATGGCCTTAAAATTGATGTTCAAAGGTTTGTGGCAGAATGTTTGGTTTTCCAACAAAATAAGGTGGAAACAATTAAGACCCCAGGTCTTTTACAACCATTAGCCATCCCAAGTCAGAACTAGGAGGAGGTTTCCATGGATTTCATCACAAGGTTACCGAAGTCTGAAGGAAAGAGTGTCATCATGGTGATTGTTGATAGACTGACCAAGTACACCCACTTTTGTGCAATCTCTCATCCCTTAAAAGATAGTACAATTGCCACTGCATTCATGGATACAGTTCAGAAGCTACATGACAACCCAAAGATTATTGTAAGTGATAGAGATCCCATCTTCACTGGACATTTTTGGACGGAATTATTTTCTTGTTTGGGTACTCAATTAGCGCATAGATCATCCTATCATCCTCAATCTGATGGAAAAACCGAGATAGTGAACAAATTTCTGGAAGGCTACCTTCGTTGCTTTGTCTCTGATAAACAAACACAATGGTTCAAATGGGTACCCTTGGCATAATGGTGGTATAACACTTCCTTTCATACTGCAACAAAAATGACACCATTTATGGAACTCTATGGATACCACCCTCCTTCCATCACTTCTTCTCTAAGAGAAAAATCTAAGGTTCAAGCAGTGGAATATCACATTGAGCATCAACAACAATTTCTCCAAATCTTAAAGGACAACCTGACCATGGCACAAAATCGCATGAAACAACAAGCATATCAACATCGTAGTGAAAGAAGTTTTGAAGTAGGGGATTGGGTGTTTTTAAGACTACAACCATATAAACAGATTTCCCTCAAGCAAGCCAAGAAGGATAATAAATTATCACCAAAGTACTATGGCCCTTATAAGGTGTTGCAAAAGATTGGTACTATGGCATACAAATTGGAGTTGCCTGCATCTTCACGAGTACACCCAATTTTCCATGTTTCATGCTTAAAGAAGGTTATAGGCGATAATATCCCAGTTCAAACTATATTTCCATAACTTGACGAGGAAGGAAAAATCATATTGGAGCCTGAAGCCATCACTGACACAAGAATTCGCCAGCTGAGGAATAGATCCATTTCAGAGTATCTCATTAAATGGAGGAAACTACCGGCTGAAGATTCCACTTGAGAAGATGAGTCTTTTATACAGAAGCATCCAGAGTTACTCAAGCGTTTCAGACAACACTTGTCTCAAGGGGAGGGGCACGTTAAGCCCTAATATTGGCTCATTACCCCTTAATTGGGGCATATTACGTTAGTAATGCTATTTTATTTATGTCGGCTTTATTCCATTAGTTGTAATTATACCTCCTAGTCTCCTATATATACCGATGATACATTTTCATTTGGAGTCATCTTGCACTTGAACATTTATGTGGGGTAAAAGGAGGTTGCCCCCTCGAAGAGGCTTATTATCTGAAATTATCTCTTTTTCAAGGCATTGAGTACTTATTCTGAGGTTTTTCTATGCTATATTGATATTTGGTTCTTAACAAAATATGTATGTGTTGGTGTTTTACAAATTAACAAAGTTGAGAACTTTACCTTTTCTCTAGGGATCAATGTCCTTTCTTTCTTTGTTGGCCTCATGCTATCAAAGGCTAAGAAAGGTATGCACTCCAAGTGTTTGTCAAAAGTCTTGCTAGTGGTAGTGTACAAATATGGTGTCCATTGTTTCTCTGTTTCAAAGATGTATGCAAAGTGCATGGAGAAATGTGAGCTTACTAAGGGAATTTCAAATCTCGATAAAATTTCCCTTAGGTAAATCCTTGTTATTGTGGGTGGGCCATGGATATTTTGTGGCTTCTCTAAAATTAAAGTTGGAGAAATTGTAGGGTATCTCGATAGATCAATAGAGGTTTATATAGGTGGGGAAACATGTTGAAGATGAAGTTCTGTTATGTAAAAATAATATATTTAAGGATTCCACATTATTTTTGGTTTTTATACTATGTGGTGGCGTGGGAGGGATTGGGAGGTCCTCTTCTTCAAAGCTAGTCTCATTCTCAGAAGCAGTAAAATCCAAGTCCATTCCTTGAGAAACTCCAACTCCAGTGGTGCCTAGCCCTTATTTGGTTGAAAATGTGATGATATGCTAGGTTTGGAGGTTTCACATCTAGATGTTGATCAACTTAGCCTTTACTATCAACACTATGCAACTATATGTAGTTTCATTGGTTTTTGGCCTTGATTTTCACTATATCAATGGTTATTTATGAACTAGACCAAGCTCCGTGAGGTCCATTTTTGCTCAAAGGTTTTTTATTGTTCAACTGCAAAACAAGAAAGACTACCAAAAGGTTATTAATTGGGGAGCTTGGTTTTGGGGAAGAGCAGTGATTTTTATATGGTTTCCTGAATTTGATCCATATACCATGGTGTTTACCAAAATGTTGGTTTGGGTTCACCTTCCCAATTTCCCCCTTCATTTTTGGCATTATTCAATCTTCAAAAGTATTAGGAATTTTTTGGGAAGAAACTTAAAAACTGATTCTAAGAGGGTAGGGATGGGGTTGTTTACATATGCTCATGTATTCATGGAGATTGACCTTATCAAAGGTATTCCAGATAAGTGATGCAGGAGCATCTCAAGAGATCTAGTGTGGAGACAACGGGCAGCTGGAAAAGCGCCCAACACAAATTTTGAAATATCTTGAACCATTAATGAAACATCAAGTGGAGGCGCACTTGTATAATGTAATCAGACCTTGAGCAATTCACTCTCGTCCTTAGTAGATAGAAGGCATTTATGGTAGTTAATGCAAGTAGGTAGAATTGAATGTGTAGATTTGACAGTTTTAGAGCGCAAGAGGGAAACGAGATATAGACACCCTCATTGTGTATTGTAACATAATTATGATGAGCATAGGAGAGAAGCAGAGAGAGCTATGTAGTAGACTCCATGTACAGAAGTTCTGAATTAATACAAGAAAGCTGTGATTCAGACTCATGGTGTTCATATATTCTCTGTGTATACATCTTTGAATGTTATGGTCATGAATGTTTTACTCTTTCTGTCATGCAATTGCTTTTATGCTATGTATGAATGATTTCTTGTTGAATGTTTGAAATCTGAGAGGAAAGGGAAAAGGAATGAGTTTCAATTGTGTCTCTATCTGAGCAAGAGTTCCTACAAGGAGTGCAGTCGAATTGTCCACAAGGAGTGCGTCGACAAGGTGTTCAGAGGTTTGTCTCTGAAAAGCTCATAAGATATAGCTCTTGTTCTCATTCACACCAGAGGTGCAGTTGGGCACAGGAGCTATGCAAGGAGTGCACAGGCCAAGTAAAGTCTCAGAGCTTTGAAGCTGAGCCAAACATTGAGGGACTACTGCTGCAGGTGTGCGCAGGGTTGAAGGGATTCAACACTTGGGAGTGCTTGAAAGTCTGCCGCAAGGAGTGCGTGCAAGAGTATTTAGAAAGAATCAAAGTTGGAGAAAGCTCAGAAGGAATTTGACCTTTGAAGGAGTCGAAGGAAGGTAGAGGTCAAGTACCTTGGAAGTTGGAAAGAAGGCGTAGTAACGGCGGACCACAGGAGGACGAGCTCTCAAAGAAAGAACGGACGATTAGAATTCTCTGTAGAGAATTCACGAATTTTTGTGAGCCGTCAGATCTCACGAAGGGGCAAGGGAGTTATCGTGAGTATTCCTAAAGGTTCTAAGCTTAGGAGGAGTAGGACCGTTGATCCAAGCCACAAGGGCCGTTGGATTTACACGTGGGTTCTATATCAGGATTTCATAGGTCAAAGTTCCGTAAACTTTGCAACGAGAATCGCGATATCATGAAACGCGAAGTCTCGAAGGCTAAGAGAACGGTGTGGGGCCACAACAGTAAGGGAAGTGGACAGGTGGCGCACTATTGACACAGAGTCAAACTATGTTGACCATTCAGAGTTAGGTGGCGTGAAGTTCTGAATTCATTGCATTTGGATTCGCGATATTGCGAATTCCGAAGTCCCAACGGAGTAGAGGGCGTTGAAAGGTCAACCTTACGAGTGCATCAACATTTCGGAAAATCAGGTTTCGGGAATTGCGGGAACAAGTCGCTTGACACCGCGATCGCCGAAATCGCGATAAGGAAAAGTTCGAAAGAGAAAGAGGAAGGGTCAACGCTGACTGTTTTCGGGTTTCGAAGACTTGAGAGACAGGCACTTGACCTACGGATTCGTGAAAGTGCGAAATCCGATCTCCTAAGTGCAAAGAGGGGATCCCACGAGAATTTGTTGTGGGTGCAGATTTTCCAAAAGGAAAATAGAAGAGATGTTTTAGAGTTCTTCGGGTCAGTGAAAGAAAAAAGATCCTGTTGGCGTGGACCTTCCGACCTGCGGGTTTAGGAAGGGGCGTGCTTCATCATCAATAAGTTAATATTTAAACAGGGAAAATAACATTGGACTCAGATTTTGGATTGTGAAAATATTGTGTTTCACTATTGGATCTGCAAACAAATAGGTCACCTGCATGATTCTTTCCCTCAATCTAGAGCTTATTGAAAAAGGAAAAAATATCGCTTTTCCAAAACCAAAAGTTCAAGCCATATGTGGTCCCATATTCAGATGATGAAGATGATTTAGTAGCAAAATTTGTGGACACAAAGGTAGTTAAAAAGGATATTAATGGTGGCTCAGGAAAACAAAATGCAGATTTACAAATGTCCATGAAGATATAAGAAAAATGAATGCACCATAGGATTTCTACAATGAGGGAGATTGGTATGGATGAAGTTCCAAATAGAGGAATAAAATGAACTCTTGAATTTGAATCTTAGGATTTGGATAAGGAGCAAGTACTGCTCCATACCACAGACATATAATAATCACTTGAAGTCCCACGTGTAGAGAGGTCAACATAGATTGAAAAGAAGGGAAAAAAGGAGAGATTAGGAAAATGCTCCTCACTAGTTGTGGTTACTCTAATTATGTTTATAAGGTGAAGTTCAACATATATGTGGATCTTTATGGTGATTATTTATTCAAATGCTCTTGAAGCATTTACAAAATGTAGCTTTTTTATTTACAATTAATAAGAAGTCTTACTTATTTATTTATTTTTTAATTTTAATTATTATTATTATTTATTTATTTTATTTTTTTCACGAGAAAAAAGAGAGAGAAGTAAGGATCTATTATAACCTTATCGAAAGAGATATGTAATATGTTTCCATTACATTAATAATACAAAATAGAAAAATAATTGCTAAAATCAAATGTTAAAAAGAAAAATAAATAATGGAATAAAAATAATAATAAAGTTAATACAAATTTATCTTAATCCTATTTATTTTAGCCACTTAAAAGGTCATGTTTCATATTTTTTAAAAATATTTCTCAATATTTAATAGATACATTGTTTGTTTTAATAACCGAAACAAAACATATTTTATTATATTATAATAAGGCTACAGCGAGGTTGACAACAAATACAAAAAATTGTCCATTACTTTAAAAAACAAAATAAGCAGTTTTTTGCAAGTACCTGGAGATGTTCACAACATACTATATGGTATACATTTCAAGTTTTATTAGATGTAGCTTGTTTGAGAAAAGTACCTAGAATCCTAATAAATCTGAAACACATAAATATATTAAAAGAAACCATTGTTAATGTTTGCTTCCTCTTAGCCAACGTCTCCTTTAGTTGATGAACTGTTTCATCCTATTTAATATGAGCTTAAGCAAAATTTTCCAATGTGTTGTTGTTTGAGGTTGTGGATAAGGAGTCTTTTCAAATATTTAGAGCTATATTCTACAACATATTACATTCATCTTATAAGATATCGATCTTATGATTTTGATGGACCAACAAGCTCACACTGTTAGCGTGTTGAGAGATGAAATGGTGCTCAATTTTGTGCACCTTTGTTGTCACTGATAACAACGAGCTCCTATTGGATTCTATGTTGTCTTCATGCCTTATAAGAATTGTCTTGAATTCCATGATGTCTCTGTCATCCATTCTTGATGTCTTTGCTAACTGATCTAAACAAGAAATGGCAGAACCATACAATAGGTCTTTTCTTGAATTAACATGGAAGAAGCCTTCATATGCCTTGCACTTTATGAGTTTTGGAAACAATCCCAAGGTTGAATAGACAAATAAGGAGAACCAAACGAAAGAAGAAATGATACTTGTAAATCAAAGAAAGTTTCTAGCTAGAAGAACAATAAATATCATCACCATAATCAAACCTGCAATTGTTGGCACCTTCCTTTAGAGGAATCCCCAAGTCCCAAATATGCAACTAGAACCAACCAACAACCCAAAATAAGGACTCGAGCCCAAAATTATGTTCCAATGGAAACATACCCAAGAATGAATGGATATAGAAAAATACCTAGATGAAAAAAGGAATAAGACTTGATAATCAAAGAGAATTTCCCAATCTAATAACTTTATCCACCATCCCCATAATCTAGACTTTCCACCAATGCCACATTCCTATGGAGGACTCCACAAATCAGAAAATGCAACCAAAACCGATAAGTATTCAAGAGCAAAGGTAACACTTATGATAGAGTTATCCATCGCTAGGTCTAGACTGTTTGTGTGTCCAAATCCTATGCTTGAATTCTCCATTATCCCACATAACCAATGGGATTTCAAGCCAAGTCCTCCATATTCTAGAGTGAAATTAATTAATCATATGCTATGGGTACTTGGGGATGTCTTTGGAAATTCCGTTTTGATGCAAATGGAATGGTGTGCTTGTTGTTTGTACATGCGAGAGTTTAATGCTTGTTGAGATATGCATCACACTATGTCAAACCATTAAAGTATACAACAACTATGGTGCCCCCCATTTTTCATGTACACCCCTATGCTAAGTTATGTGGCCTTATTATACTAATTATCCACTACAATATTAAAGTCTCTTTTTAACATGGTAGAATGTGGATTCATTGAAGGAGCTTACCTTTATTTTATTTAAGCAATGGTGGCTACTAATTTTCTATCCATTAATGCAAATTTACCTAGCATTGATTTGATAATCATAATGGAATCCCAAATGACTTTCAATGCCTCGACCTCGACTTCTTTCGCTACAAGGATGTCACTTGGAAGAAGAACCAAAGCCACTTCAAAACCCAATGACCACCATTTCTTCATCCTTCGTCTCTCTTCTACTACTCAAATTTGCCTTTTGAACTTGTAAACTTGATCTAGCTATGATTCTACTTGAGATGGAATCCATCAAAGCATCATAACCAATATTATGAATGAAACGAAAAGACTCTGCAAAACATCTTTTTTTCAAACTTGTGAATATAAAGTAAGGGAAAAATATTCATTACTTGTGATTACAAAAGTTTTTTTTTTTAAGGGAAAACAATATTTTCATATAAGATATTATTGAGGTTTGATTTATTAATTAAAGAAGTGGTGAAGTTTTATTCATTAAGTTTATTAAAAAATACAATATGTTTAGATAAAGAGGTGGTGAAATTTTATTCACCAAATTTATTAAAATTTTTGATATAATATTATTGAAAAATATGATATATTATTATACATTTTCTCCAATATTTCTCCACCCTCACTTTCACTTTCAAATACATTTTCTCCAATATTCCCTTCACCCCCACCTTCAAATGAGGGTTGGGGTGGGGGAATAAGTCAAATTAAATTAGATGTAATATTTTTTTTTGTAAATAAAAAGCAAAACCTTATATTAATATTATCTGTCTGCTATACAATGACACCTGGTAGCCACATGTTGCACCACAAGAGGGAAACCAGAACATGTGACTACATGTTGTTCCAACACTACCATAGTCTGATGAGCTCTAACTTCACTGGAACTGTAAAAGTTACACAAAAAATTGCAAGAGTTTGCTGGAACCAAGTTCCGCCTTCCTATGCTAAGGCTAGATATGTACAGAGCCACCATGACTAATATTATACAGACATAATAAGAAAAACTTGCTAAAGCATCTAGCTTGTTGTTGTGGTAAAATAGACCACTGACTCTGTAATTGAAATAAACAAAAAAGTGTAACCTAGGGGCTTCAATCCATGGCTGGACTTGGTTGTCCATGAATAGTATAGGCTGGGGTGAATCGTTGTCTGCAAGTCGGGCACCTGGATTGCATTGGAGCATCTGTGAGGGCCTCAAACATAATGTCCATCCTTAGACTGAGAACGCTTTGTGAATGCACCTGGTCGTCCTGCTATTGCCTGATCTCGAAGAGAAGCTTAAGGTGATCCTCTATGAGACGGTTGGAAAAATGATGAGGCGAAGCTTCTTCCTCCTTTCCAGTCTCCTCGTCACCCTCTGCAATGATTTCCTTGTTTGTACCTGCCATATTCTCCAGCTTCCAACTTGGAGGAATCTCCTCCTCCACTTTGTAGCTTTCGTCGCCATAGTAAGGGTCACCAGGCTTGACTATGGGGGGGGGCTAAGAGATTGGTAGCCAGAGGGAGGCACTTTCCCATGGGTGGCGCCTCCTCCTTAACATTGCTCGGACGGTAAAGAAGAGGTGGAGGTGGAGATGGGGGAAAGTGTGCTGTGGAGGAGGTCGCCTCCAATTTGACCTTGCAAACCTCATGAGATTGTAGCAGAGCCAACTGAGTGCACCGAGAGGAGTGGCGAAGTGGGCTATGAGTGCTCTTTGAGAGGGGGTGATCCTGTTAGCCTGAGAGAGGGTGTTGTTTTTACGAGCACCCCTCTTGGGATTTTCGCGCTCCCATGGCATGGTGGGGGAATGAGTGGAGGCTGGGAAAAGATGCAGGGTGCAATTGACGGAGACAGAGGAGCCAGGGCATAGGGAGGCAGAGAGGACGCCTCTGGTTAGCAGGGAGTGGAGGGAGGTGGAGAGGATGCCACTGATGCGCAGGGAAAGATCACAAAGAACAATGGTGCAGGAGGTATCGTGAGGGCCGAAGAGCACTGCAGAGAGAGCACACCAGGAAGAAAATAAAATAGAATGAGCCTGGATGCTGCTCTTTACTTCATACGAGCCTGAAAGGACCTCTGTGATCTCCATTGAAGTCCGAAAGGACCTCTGCAACCTCCTGGTACAATCTGCCTAGCTGGTTCGCTCACCGAAGAGCCCAACTAGATGCACTAAGATAACTCCCCTCATGGTGTGAGCCATGGAGGAGTAATTGTGCATGGGGTGGCGGCTAGGGTTAATAACTCCCCTGACTACCCTTTTCCAGCTGTCCTCCACTTTTCGCCAGGTGGCACTGCATCCGGGTAAATTAGATGTAATATTAATCTTATAATATAAGATGTTTTTTTTTATTTTTTATCTTAATAGATGTTTGATGTTAAACATAAAAGAAGAGAAGTAATATTTCTCCCATTCATCTGAATTTCATAGAGTAATATTGCATTGAAATTGATGTGATAAATAACATTTCACCCATTCATCTATATTTCATAGAGTAATATTGTATTGAAATAAACATGATAAATTAGACGTTCTTATATATCTATGTTTAAAAATGACATCGATTCTTTCGAATGAGTTAAAGTTAGCATACTTATAATAATAATAATCTGTTTTTAAGGTCACAACCAAGCCATACACCAAATTGGTGTATGATATGTCCTTGTTTGTAGTACAAGGGAACCCCTCCGCTCAACGATTTAACTACTAAAGTTTACTTTGTATTTATATCTTTTATCGTACTTTAAATTTTAGTTAAATATTGTATTTAATTTTTATTTTAAGGAAAAATACCTTTTATAATATTTATTATAAAAAATATATACTTCTCTTGTATTTTTTTTAAATGTGTGCTTTATTACAAGACAAAATGACTAGACTATATGATTAGAGTAACAAAACTGCATTTTCTAAATATTTCTTTTAACTTTGGGAGGGAATAAGTGTACATTTACCTCGTAAGGAGTTTATTATATGAAAATAGACTTCACAAAATTCATCTACTTGGGCCAATGCACGACACACATATGTAGATGTATACATCGTTCTAAACGATAAATTAATTATAAAAAAATAAATTAAAAAATCAACACTAGTATGGCTAAGAAAGGTATGCACTCTAAGTGTTTGTCAAAAGTCTTGCTAGTGGTAGTGTACAAATATGGTGTCCACTGTTTCTTTGTTTCAAAGATGTATGCAAAGTGCATGGAGAAATGTGAGTTTACCAAGGGAATTTGAATTTTCAAATCTCGATCAAATTTCCCTTAGGTAAATCCTTGTTATTGTGGGTGGACCATGGAGATTTTGTGGCTTCTCTAAAATTAAAGTTGGAGAAATTGTAGGGTAACTCGATAGATCAATAGAGGTTGATATAGGTGGGGAAACATGTTGAAGATGAAGTTCTGTTATGTAAATATAATATATTTAAGGATTCAACATTATTTTCAGTTTTTATACTATGTGGTGGTGTGGGAGGGATTGGGAGGTCCTTTTCTTCAAAGCTAGTTTCATTCTTAGAAGTAGTAAAATCCAAGTCCATTTCTTGAGAAACTCCAACTCCAGTGGTACCTAGCTTTTATTTGGTTGAAAATGTGATGATATGTTAGGTTTGAAGTTTTCACATCTTGATGTTGATTAATTTAGCCTTTACTATCAACACTATGCAACTATATGTAGGTTCAATGATTTTTGGCCTCGATTTTCACTATATTAATGGTTATCTATGAACTAGACCAAGCTCTCTGAGGTCCATTTTTTCTCAAAGGTTTTTTATTGTTCAACTACAAAACAAGGAAGACTATCAAAAGGTTATTAATCGGGTAGCTTGGTTTTGGGGAAGGGCAGTGATTTTTATATGGTTTCTTGAATTTGATCCACATACCATGGTGGTTACCAACATGTTGGTTTGGGTTCACTTTCCCAATTTTCCGCTTCATTTTTGGCATTATTCAATCTTCAAAAGTATTAGGAATTTTTTGTGAAGATACTTAAAAACTGATTCTAAGAGGGCAGGGATGGGGTTGTTTACATATGCTCATGTATTCATGGAGATTGACCTTATCAATGGTATTCAAGATAAGTTAATATTTAAACAGGGAAAATAACATTGGACTCAGATTTTGGACTGTGAAAATATTGTGTTTCACTATTGGATCTGCAAACAAATAAGTCACCTGCATGATTCTTTCCCTCAATCTAGAGCTTATTGAAAAAGGAAAAATTATCGTCTTTCCAAAACCAAAAGTTCAAGCCATATGTGGTCCCACATTCAGATGATGAAGATGATTTAGTAGCAAAAGTTGTGGACACAAAGATAGTTAAAAAGGATATTAATGATGGCTCAAGAAAACAAAATGCAGATTTACAGATGTCCATGGAGATATAAGAAAAATGAATGCACCATAGGATTTCTATAATGAGGGAGATTGGTATGGATGAAGTTCCAAATAGAGGAATAATATGAACTCTTGAATTTGAATCTTCTGATTTGGATAAGGAGCAAGTACTGCTCCATACCACAGGTGTATATTAAGCACTTGAGGGCGCACATGTAGAGGGGTTGACATAGATTGAAAAGAAGGGAAAAATGGGAGATTAAGGAAAATGTTCCTTGCTAGTTGTGGTTACTCTAATTATGTTTATAAGGTGATGTTCAACATATATGTGGATTTTTATGGTGGTTATTTATTCAAATGCTCTTGAAGCATTTACAAAATGCAACTTTTTTTATTTACAATTAATGAGAAGTCTTGATTATTTATTTATTTTTTAATTTTAATTATTATTATTATTATTATTATTTATTTTATTTTTTCACAGGAAAAAAAAGAGAGAAATAAAGATGTATTGTAACTTTATCGAAAGAAATATGTAATATGTTTCCATTACATTAATAAAACAAAATAGAAAAATAATTGGTAAAATCAAATGTTAAAAAAAAATAAATAATAATAATAATAAAGTTAACACAAATTTATAATAATAAAACGTCATGTTTCATATTTTTTTAAAAATCTTTCTCAATATTTAATAGATACATTGTTTGTTTTAATAACCGAAACAAATTATATTTTATTATATTAAAAAAATCTTTCTCAATATTTAATAGATACATTGTTTGTTTTAATAACCGAAACAAATTATATTTTATTATATTATAATAAGGCTATAGCGAGGTTGACAACAAATACAAAAAACTGTCCATTACTTTAAAAAACAAAATAAGCAGTTTTTTGCGAGTACCTGAAGATGTTCACAATATACTATATGGTATATATTTCAAGTTTTATTAGATGTAGCTTGTTTGAGAAAAGCACCTAGAATCCTAATAAATTTGAAACACACATATATTAAAAGAAACTATGGTTAATGTTTGCTTCCTCTTAGCCAACGTCTTCTTTAGTTGATGAACTGTTTCATCTTATTTAATATTAGCTTAAGCAAAATTTTCCAATGCCTTGTTGTTTGAGGTTGTGGATAAAGAGTCTTTTCAAATATTTATAGCTATATTCTACAACATATTACATTCATCTTATAAGATATCAATCCTATGATTTTGATGGACCAACAAGCTCACGATGTTAGTGCATTGAGAGATGAAATGGTGCTCAATTTTGTGCACCTTTGTTGTCACTGATAACAACGAGCTCCTATTGGATTCTATGTTGTCTTCATGCCTTATAAGAATTGTCCCGAATTGCATGATGTATCTGTCATCCATTCTTGATGTCTTTGTTAACTGATCTAAACAAGAAATGGCAGAACCATAGAATAGGTCTTTTCTTGAATTAACATGGATGAAGCCTTCATATGCCTTGCACTTTATGAGTTTTGGAAGCAATCCCAAGGTTGAATAGAGAAATAAGGAAAACCAAACGAAAGAAGAAATGATACTTGTAAATCAAAGAAAGTTTCTAGCTAGAAGAACAATAAATATCATCACCATAATTCAAACTTGCAATTGTTGGCACCTTCCTTTAGAGGAATCACCAAGTCCCAAGTATGCAACCAGAACCAACCAACAACCCAAAATAAGGACCCGAGCCCAAACTTATGTTCCAATGGAAACATACCCAAGAATGAATGGATATAGGAAAATACCTAGATGAAAAAAGGAATAAGACTTGATAATCAGAGAGAATTTCCCAATCTAATAACTTTATCCACCATCCCCATAATCTAGACTTTTCGCCAATGCCACATTCCTATGGAGGACTCCACAAATCATAAAATGCAACCAAAACCGACAAGTATCAAAGGGTAGAGGTAACACTTATGATAGAGTTATCCATCGCCAGGTCTAGACTGCTTGTGTGCCCAAATCCTATGCTTGAATTCTCCATTATCCCACATAACCAATGGGATTTCAAGCCAATTCCTCCATCTTCTAGAGCGAAATGAATTACTCATATGCTATCAGTACTTGGGGATGTCTTTGGAAATATTGTTTTGATGCAAATGGAATGATGTGCTTGTTGTTTGTACATGCAGGAATTTAATGCTTGTTGAGAGATGCATCACACTATGTCAAACCATTAAGGTATACAACAACTATGGTGCCCCCATTTTTCATGTACACCCCTATGCTAAGTTATGTGGCCTTATTATACTAATTATTGATGCAGGAGCATCGCTCACTCATCAAGCGAGCCAGCACATTGAGAGGAAACAGCTGGACAACGCCAGCATGCATTTTGAAATACTTTGGAAGTATTGCGCCGTCCTTTAAATGAAGTCATTTATAAAGAAGCGCACTTGTATTGTAAAGGGGACCTTGAGCCTTTAAGCTCTCGTCCTTAGTAGGTAGGAAGGCATTTAATAGATTTAATGCAGGTAGATAGATGTCTAAGTCTAGATTAGACAGTTTCAGTGTCGAGAGGGAAAACAGATATAGACACCCTCCTTTGTACATTGTAACATTATTCAGATTCAATCATTTAGGAGCAAGGAGAGAGAGCAAGCGGAGAATTTGTGAAGAACACCCATGTACAGATGTTTTTGAATTAATAGAAGAGAGTCTTTGATTCAATTTCATGGTTGGTGTTGTTTCTCTGTGTATGATGTTTATGTGTTCATGAATGTTTGTTTTCTAGTCATGCATTTGCTTTGAATATGCTGTGCATATGATTTCATGGGTTTTTAACTGAGGTCTGAGAGAGAAGAGAGTAAGTTTCAATTGTTTCTCTGTCTGAGCCAGGAGATTCCTGCATAGAGTGCAGTTGAATTCATCCGCATAGAGCGCGTTGATGAGGCTCGATAGTTAAACTCTTATTCTCATTCACCCAGAAGTTGAAGTGGGTTGGTAGAGCCGTGCAGGAGAAGTGCAGGCTAAACTTGAAGTCTCAGTGGCTAGTCTGAGCAAAAGAAGGCAGAGACTGCTGTTGCCGGAGGTGCACAGAGTCTGAAAGACTCAACACTAGGGGAGTTGTTGAAGATCGAGCACGACTAGGGTGTGCAAAGTCTCTGAAGGAGTCAGAGTTGACAAGATCAGGAGGGATAGTCCCTTCGTGATACTGCGGAGACGGACCCAGGAGAAGGTTCGAACAGGAAGGAGCTTTAGAGCGAAAGAATTCCTCAAGGAGGAGGAATAGACGACCAGATCTCGCAGGAGGAGATTCGCGAAGTCCCGCCTACCGTCATATCTTGGAGAAGTTGCGCGGGATTTAGCCCTTAGGCGCACAAGGAGTCCAAGAGCCATCAAAACTTCAGCTCATCGGGATATCGGAGGTTCCGTGGTCGTGGAACTTTTGAAAACCGAAATCGCGAGTTACGATTTCCTGAAGAGATTTGGATCGTGGATCCCGAGCTGGACACGTGTCTGAAATCCGGAGAAATCGGGGTTCGACATTCGGGATTTTCCAGTGCCAAGGGATTGCGACTTGTGAAATCGCGATCACGTGATTCCCGATAGAGCGGAGAAAAGGTGACGTGGCAAAGAGAGAGCGCACG
Source organism: Picea mariana (assembly GCA_032191745.1). Taxonomy (NCBI): domain Eukaryota; kingdom Viridiplantae; phylum Streptophyta; class Pinopsida; order Pinales; family Pinaceae; genus Picea; species Picea mariana. The sequence continues at coordinate 213,541 of JASDQU010012189.1, forward strand.
TGCGTATTGGAGTTCGGGGTTCGGAGATTTGTGGTGCAAGTGAACCGTGGCATCGCGTGTGCCGATTTCCCTATAGGGAAATCCCCGACAGGAACGGAGAGCGTTGACATTTAGAACCATCGGGTTTCGGGGTTTTGGGTAGCACGAGGAATGTGCTCGCTAGTTTCGCGATATTGCGAAACCCGATTTCCCGATAAGTCAAAGGGAGATCACGGAGAGCATTCTGTGGGTATTAAGGGGTCCCGATAAGGGATCAGAAGAACCTTGAAGTTCTTCAGGCCTAGGATAAAGGAAGGTCCTGGTGGGAGTGGACGTGCCCAGGGTGGCGCGTTTGCATCAATTATCCACTACAATATTAAAGTCTCTTTTTAACATGGTAGAATGTGGATTCAATGAAGGAGCTTACCTTTATTTTATTTTATTTGAGCAATGGTGGCTGCTAGTTTTCTATCCATCAATGCAAATTTACCTAGCATTGATTTGATAACCATCATAGAATCCCAAATGACTTTCAATGCCTTGACCTCTACTTCTTTAACTACAAGGATGTCACGCAAAAGTGCATGTGCTTTAGCCTAGTTGTTTGAAGCTTGATGAAAACCCCAAGCATAGGTGGCTATCGTTTTTCCTCCAAGATCATAAAGAATCACCCCCCCGACACCTGCCACCCCTGTAATATATACATTGTTAAGACGATTCTATGCTAGTAGATTATCCATTATTTGTAATACCATCTCAATATATCTAACAAGTTCCATATCAATTGGGTCTAGCTTGGGTAGCCGAGAGTATGGGTGTTATCCTCCTCACCCAATATTAATTTCTGCGAGTGAGGTGCTCAACTCTTTAAAAGTATGTTGTTATATTGGCTTTGAATATTGAGAAATATCATCCTCGATATGAAGAGAAGTGCCTAATAATTTTTCTTGAAATATATATTTCACACACAGACACATATAATTTCCCTCCCAAACTTCAGAATGCCTTACAACTTCATAAAAAGATTCAAAGCTAAAGTTAAATTATAAAAACTTGCCCGTAAGTGCATAATGTTACTGCTCAATTTATTATTAGAAAGGTCAACCAATGCTAATTTATTGCACTAAGAGTAGCGAGGTGCTCTAGTGCTCAGTATGGGGGAGATGATGAGGCGTTAGTGTGATGATGCATTAGATGAAGCGTTAGTGTAATGAGGTGTTGGTGTGATGAGGCATTAGATGAGAAGTCACTTGATCCATTTAATTAATAAATAAATAAAAGTCCCCTTAATTAATAAAAATAAAGTCCGCTTAATTAAAAAACAACAATATTAAAAAATAAAAATAAAATAAAATGAAATGATAAAATAAAATTTACACGTTAAGAAATTAGATCCCTCTGGATACTTGATAGATCCAACTTTAGCATAGACCTACGCTAATAACACTTTCAAATATAATGTTATAATGTTGTACATGGCATTTTTTTTGACTTATATGAATAGTTTTGGGTCTTTTATGTTTCCTTTGTTATCAACGAAAATATTAAGTTAGACAAATGGATAATTCACCGTTTTGTATTATAAATGTTTTGATATTAAGTGGTATCATTGCATACATGATAGGATGGCATTGAGTGGTTTGGACAGATTTGAGGCCTTAGGATCTTCCTACTAAATTAAAAAGATTATTTAATATTTTTACTTTTATTATAATGTAATAACATATACAATGATTAAAATTGAGGACACATTCTAATTATCTTTTTAAAAAATCCAATTCATAATTTTTAATTAAAAACTCCAATTTAAATAGTGTTACACTTTCTAGCTAATTAAAATAAAATATGCTAAACATGTGTTTTTTTAGGAGACAAATTTTTATGCGGAGGGGGTCCCTTGTTTCACAAACAAAGGAGTCTAATACACCAATTTGATATATGGCTTGACCATGAACTTAAAAATAATTTATTTTTATTATTAATACAATAAAATTAATTAAAAAATACAAATTTGAAACCATGTTATATTTTATATTGATTTTTACTTTTCCAATCCAAGTTGAAAAAACTTAAAAGAATTGGCAATTGGTAATTAGCTATCAGTGTAAATTAATGTTATAAATAAATATTTATATAGAATGGAGTTACTTTCATAGATGTAAGCTAATTTTAAATTTAGAAAAGCTGATGTGAAGTGGTTTTTTTAATGAGTTGTTATATGTGTTTTTTTAACACACATTGGGAAATTTGTATTATATAAAAATGTTGAAATCCAGGCTTACAATAGATGTGTACAAAATAGGCAGCTTGCCATGATATTGTTGTTCATAGTGCATGATAGATTCCTCTAAATTTACTAAGTACAAGATCATACAAAACTTGAAACAAAGTCCAAAAAGGAGAGTCCGGTGTAGTACTGAAAATAAAATAAACATAACATAACTGCTAGAAAATTAGAGATGAAGGGTGACTTCTAGAGCCCCGTTTTCCCTGTCCTTGTTCTCTTTGAGTCCAATAGGCTGGCATGGATTCCTCTATTGCGAGATGACCTGAAAGGCAGGGGCCAATTATCATTGAGTTCAAGGTGGTCCTGAGGAGGAAGAGGCTGAAGGATATTCTTCTTGTTGCCGTCTTTGGCTGAACCCTATTGGTGACTTAGTTCCCTAACCACTACTTCTAAAGTGTCCAATGGTTTCTTTTGTTGCAACAAGAATACCTTGATGATTTAGATCTTGATATTTGAATATTGATGATTTCGATCTTGATATTGAATATTGATATTTTAAGATTTCGGTTTAGTTTTTTTTTGATGTAATTTTAAGATTTTAATGAGTACCAATATCGACATGTGTAAATAAAGGAGTAAATTTCTATTCTTATTAAATGCTTTTGAGTTATGGTGGTTATTTTGTTTCATTATGTCCAAAAAATATGAGCTCTTAATCAATCAGAAGATTTAGGTCATACTCCATGGCCAAAATGTGGCTTTATCCTATATAGTATATGCAAGTAAACTAATATCCCATACTAGTCATTATTGAGGCTTTAACGAAGGGGCTATGTGCTTACAAGTAACATCTAACCTTAGTCTCATACATGAGAATATATACTATCCTCGTTTGCAATTTAACCTCATACTTATGAGGAAAAATAAAAGCAACTTATAAATGCAATGCATAATTTATTTTATTTTCAATATTTTAATTTATGCCATACCAATTATGACTTGGAGATTTGAGCTTTACAAATATATATATTTTTCTCCCTCTACTTATTTTTTATAGATTCTTTATTACAAGTATTATGAGATAATATGATTGGACTATATGATTAGAGTAACAAAACCTTCATTTTTTAAGTACTTTTTTAGACTTTGGGTGGAAAGAAGTGTACATTTACGTTGTACGTTGTTTAGTATATGAAAATATACTTCACTAGATTCGTCTACCCTATTGGTGGAAAAATGACATTTGTCCTCTATTCGTTTTGATGTTTTATGTTTTCCCTTTCTACCATGTTAATGAGACCAATTACAGACTAGCTCGACATGGTTTCAATCTAGGGGCCTTAAATAAGGGCTTGGATTCTACCCTCCTTGTCCTCTTCTACATCCATCATACTGTCTAAATTAAGGTGCCTAGAATAGATTGAAGTGAAAACCAATTGCTTACCGTCAAGGGATAAATAAGGACAAGAATTATATTATTTCCCATCTTTGGTGAGAATCCTAATCTTGAATTTCACTTCTAATTCCTCTACACCCAAATCCTCTAGATTGACCAGAATGGAGATTATATGATCTGTGATCTTACTTAGACCAATGCCAACACACACAAATGTATATGTATACTCCATTTGAAATGACAAAGTAAATATAGATCGCTTGGTCTGTCACAATAATATCAATATCATCGACTGCTTTACAAACCGCTTCAAATTTCTTGTCCATCAGGTCTAGTTTGTGTAGGATGGCTTGCTGTTAGAGTCCTCTTTCCTCCACTACCTAAGCTAGGAAGGATTTATTCAGCCAACAAAGCTCTATGAGCTTAAATATTTTAGCTTGAGATCGTGAAAACCCTGTATCCAACAACCAATCCTTGAAGTTTGCCTCAACTTGATCATTGGGGACTTTTCTTATTTTTTGTTTGACAGATTCCTCCATATGGACAACCTCGACCTTGACCACATAAGAGAATCGACAATGATGATAAAAAACTACCTTCATGACTTTGGATCAATCTTGGGTGATGTGGTGGGGAGTCATTTGGAGTGGGAGTTTCTTAAAAGCGGGTTTGGATACTCGACTAAGCTCACATTTGTTGGATTTTGGCCATAGCTTATTATTATAGTTCAACATTGTACGCAGAGTATGTTTGATAGAAGACATGAATGGAAGGCGAAGCCCAAAGACACGAGGGATATGGTAGAAGCCACGGTAGTAGTCATCCATATGGAGAAAATAACCAACAAGAGATCTTTCCTACCCATGCTTAAGATTTTAATCAAATGTAGATGTAGAGTTCTTCTCCTAGCATGTTGTTGAACTAAACCAGGGAGCAAGAAAAACCAGTCTAATAAAATAAGAGGGGAAACTTGGAAACAGACTAGGAGGATAAAACTTGGAAGAAGAACCAAAGCCACTGCAAAACCCAATGACAACCATTTCTTCATCCTTCGTCTCTCTTCTACTACTCAAATTTGCCTTTTGAACTTGTAAACTTGATCTAGCTATGATTCCACTTGAGATGAAATCCATCAAAACATCATAACCAATATTATGACTGAAACGAAAAAACTCTGCAAAAACATCTTTCATCCCATTTGCACTCCCTACAATTGCTATCAACCAGGATAAGCCCATACAAAAAAATACATATAAGCAAGTTCACTCTCAAACTCCAAATACCTTAAAACTTCGTAAATAGAATAGAAACTAAAATTAAATTATAAAATCTTCTCCATTGGTCAGGACTCATCAATCAAAACCAACGGTTAGGCGGCCTCTTCATATTCCTGTGGACAGAGTGGTGGCCTGGTTTGACGGGGCATCACAATTGGGAGGTTCGCTGTGTGGAGCAGGGGGGCACATAAAGATAAATTCTCATTCGAGTATACATTGGACTTTGAATTGCTGTCAGGGCACCAACACCAAGGCGGAGCTCATTGGGGCTTGGACCTCGCTCATTTTGGCCAGTCGCCACACAGATGTTTTGCTCCTCCTAGGCGATTCCAAGATCACCATTGATTGGCTAAATGGAAAAGCTGATCTCCAAGTGGCAGCCCTTAATAGCTGGAAGATAAGGACCAAAGATGCCTCTCTACTCTTCAGAAATCTTACCTTCCAGCGCATTTACCGCGAAGAAAACAAAGTGGCTGACTCACTCTCGAAAAAAGCCTTGCATCTCCCCCCGAATCAAATTTACTTTTCATATTGGGAGGATGGCCATGAAGGCATTTCACACAAGTTAAATCTTTGAACTGATCTGCATCTGCAATATCCATTTTTTGACAAAGTGCAGATTTTGTTGGGACTTAGATGATTCGAATCCAAGTAGAAGTGGATTGGGCATGATCAGCCGGTGACGCTGTTATGTAAACTTTTATATCCTTATTGAATATAAAGAGCATTTTTTTCTCGTGGAAAAAGAATAAGTGCATAATATTACTATTCAATTTATTATTGAAAAGGTAGGTCGATCGACTAGTACTAATATATAAAACTCTCATATATATATATATATATATAATTTAAAAACGCAACACTCTCAAATCAAATATATTGTCGTGGTCCCCAAGAATTGATTGTGATGTAGTAGTAAACATCTTAGTTGTTGAAGGTCGTCGATCGTGATTTGTCCGACACCTTAGTTGTTAAAGGTTGTTGATCGAGATTTGTACACAAAAAATGATATTGCTACCAACATTGTCAATATGGTACGAATGGCACTTCTAACCCATTAGATTTTAGTATAAGAGTGCTCATGACACTTTTGACTTATATGAAATGTAATCATAGTTTTGTTCTTTTACGTTAACTTTGTTATCAAGGAAATATTTATTTTAAATTAGACAAATGGATAATTGATTTTTTTGGTATTATATATATATGAATGATATAATGAAATTTAATAGTTTTGAGAAATGTGTTGTATTATGATTTTTATATTATTACATTCAAACGATTATATATATATATATATATATATATATATATATATATATATATATATATATTANTAAGTATTTTTGTTTTTTAATAATAATTGGGTAATTTATATTAATTAAAAATTTATAACAAATATTAAAGTGGAAGATATATCACTAAATAGTTTCTAAGAGTTTCAAAATAATAGTTTTATAGTTTCAACAAAGTTTTACTACAAGTCCAAAACATAGATTAGCTTTGTCCTTAAACGAATATACCTAGTCCTCCTTAATGCTATATAGTCTCTAATATATATCTAATATTCTTACCATTATGAAAAACATTAAAATTAACAATGAGCATAGTGACTAGTGGTATCATCTAGACCTATATTTGTTGGTTCAATTTCTTTATTCACAATTAACATCTCCTCATTAAGCAGATGCACAATTTCTTCCTCTTTTAGCTCTCCCCTAGACGAGTTAGCTAAAATCTCTTGGTTTGATGCCATAGAATGGCTGCTCCTACATAGATTGAGCTAATAATCCACTAGGGAGTGTTTCCCCTAGAAGTTCCTCGGCACAAAGAAATAGTCCAAACACCAACTGAAAAGTAATGGAAATTGTTACCCAATGAAGAGGATTGACATATCCCCTAAGCTTATCAAACATCAAAACCATTCTCCCATAATGAACTGAGGAAATAAGAGACAGCAAATGATAAGCATGCCAGTTCAAGACAATAAGCACGTGAATGAGGGAATCTCATCCCTTTTCATTATTGTCATATGTTTGTTGAGGTGATCTGGATTTCAAACCATGCGATGATTTAAGAGTTCAAGGTTGCTTTCCATATGACGTTTTAATAACACTAAACATTTCATGGTACTATTAAAATTAGGGGATGGATTGTTGATTTGATGTACTATTAACCATAAGCTCCCCCTCTTTTAGAGTTGATTGAAAATTAGCCCACTGGTCCACTTCACCGTTATTTTCTCGCAAATTATGATAGAAAATTACGTTGGAAAATGAGCTCGCTTCTTGTTTTCTTTGCTCTAAAATTGAAGCTAGAGGATTGTCTCTCGACTCTAAATTGTAAACCATGTGGTTGATAATAGTCTTAGAGTCTCCTGTCACTGCAATCAATTGCATGCAAATTCTTTTTCTATTTTGAGTCCTTTTCACAGAGCTTATGCCTCTGCCCTATTATTGGATATGATACCAAACCCCTAATCAAAATAAGCTTCAATTATCCCCCTGAGGTTCATGACAACCCCCTCTGACACTTGTCACCCTAGTTTTATGAGTATTTTTGTTAAAATGACCTTATTTATTTAAAAAGTTTATATATAATAATATATATATTTAATGTATTTTAATTTAAGTCAAAACACAAATCCTAAACATCTTTAACACAATAAACATATTATTAACCATTTATTACAAAAAATACCCAAATTAAGATATACTAAATATGTTATAATAAAGTAAAATTAATTAAAAAAWAATAATTTAAATCATCTAATCTAAATTAAAAAACCTTCAAAGAGTGAGCAATTAGTTATCCACACCTTCTACAAATTAATGTTATAAATAAATATCATATCGAGGTTTACATGGATTGGAATTACTTTCATAAGTGTGATCTAATTCTATATTYAGAATTCCCCCAGATGGGGTAACACGTAGCCCAGGGGAGGTCACACAATCCCCATGCAATCCATGCCATAAATATGGYCGACCGCCACCCCAAAGCTCATTCTCRGATGGAGGACGACCATAAATGCACACAGAGGGAGGGAGGATAGCTCCACCACACAAGATTAATGGTGCCCTCACTGATTAATTGTAGGGGGGTGACGATAGGTACGGGGGGAGACTGTGCAGTCTTATCAGCCCCTAGGATAATTCTTCAACTCAACCATGGCATTCACCATCCTTCTTCTTTGCTCTATCTCTTTGCTCTGCTCGACGAATTGGTTCTGGTCCTCTCATATTTCTCTGGCCTCAATCTCCAATTTCTATGGCCTCCAGGCTCTATCATGCCGCGTGAGCGAGGGAAACCTAGGCGAGGACCATGTTGGTACTTTCATGCTGCAAGGCAGAGACGCCTGTGCGATTTGGAGAGGGATTTATCGATAGCTCAGACACAAAAAACCAAGAAGCTGACTACTCCTCTAATGGCTTTCATGGAGGAAGAATTCCTGGAGGAACCAATTCAGGTTCCACAAGAGTCCCTCCTTGATGCAAGAGCATCCCTCACGTCAAAGCGAGCCAGCGCAGAAGACAAAGGACAGCTGGGCAGACCCAACCAAAATTTTTGAATTTTCCCTTGAATTTGATGCGCCAAACATAAATGAGACCATTTAATGAAGGCGCCTTGGTGTAATGTAATCAGACCTTGAGTGCCCCGCTCTTGTCTGAAGTAGATGGAGGCATTTATAGTAGTAAATGTAAGTAGGTAGGATTGAATATTAGATTAGACAGTTTCAGAAGAAAAGAGGGAAAACTGATATAGACACCCTCATTGTGCATTGTAACAATAATTTTTTGGATAGTTAGAAGAATTCTGAGCATTGAGAAGAAAAGCAGAGAGCTGTGTAGAAACACCAATGTATAATTATTTGGATTAATAGAAGAAATTGATTCAAGTTCATGGAGTTGTGTTTGTTCTGTGTGTGTGTGTGTGTGTGTGTTGATTGATATGCTCATGAGTAATTACTTCCTGTTATGCTGTGCATATGATTTCATGTGTTGAGATTGAAGTCTGAAGGGAAGTAGAAAGAATGAGTTTCAATTGTTTCTCTATCTGAGCAAGGATTCCTGCAAGGAGTGCAGTGGAAGTCGTCTGCAAGGAGTGCGTTGACAGAAGGCTTGGATAGTCTAACTCTTGTTCTCATTCACCCAGAGTTGAAATTGGGTTATACGAGCCATGCAAGGAGTGCGCAGGCTAAGGAGAGTCTCAGTCGTGAAACTGAGTGAGGTATTCAAGGACTGCTGCTGCAGGTGTGCGCAGAGCCAAAATAACTCAACACTTGGAGGTGTTTGAGAACTGCCGCAAGAAGTGCGTGAAAGGGCCCTCTTAGAGGTGGAGAGTGTGAGAAAGCTTAGGGGGGATAAGGCTTTCAAGTTCGTCGAGAAGAAGCACAAAGAGTCCGTGCCGTAGAGTGTTTGAACAGGTGCTGCACAGTTACGCGCAGGAGGACCAGTTTTCATAGAGGAATACTGGGTTCACCCGTAGAAGACATCCAAGAGGGAGATAGACAGTTAGGATATTGTGGAGAAGATTGGAAAAATCCCATCAGTCATTGGATCTACCAAACGATCAAGGAGGTTACGATCGAGTTTGGAGTTCAAGCTCCAGAGGTCGTGAGCCATTGGATAGTGGGTCAGTTACCCATCAACCGTCTTATTTGACAGGAGTTGCACAGGGTTTAAACCGTCGTGAGCAGAGTAAGAACCCCAAAGAGGCATCGAGATATCGAGCTGTCAGAGTTCAGGAATTTGGGATTCACGAGAGCAGAAGATCAGGAACTTCCATAGAGAAAATCCCAGGAAGATCGGGATCGTCCATTAGTGGAGACACGTGGCGGATATCGAAGCGTTGGAATCACGTGGACTAGAAGTCAGGGAAATCCCTCGTGAAAATCCCGATGAGTTCAAAGCCGTCCATCTGTTGGGATAGGTGGTAGGGGATTGAGAGTTCATCGACATTTCGGAGTTTCAGAAGACAAGAATCCGTGACCAGGAGAACCCCAAAACGACGAAAGGATCGTAGCTGTAGGATCTCAAGGAGGACACGTGTCACGTGGTCATCCAGATCAGGATTGTGGTCATCGAAGTTCAGGTAAGGGAAGGTTCATGGCTTTGTAAAGTAGCGAAACCCGAGGATTGATCTGAACCGTCCATCATTGGGGACGCATGTCGGAAATCCGAAGAGAGTCGGGAATTGGCATATCGGAGATCCTGAGAACAGAATAATCTTGCAACTTGGAATCGTGAAACGCGATACCCCGACAGGCTAAGGAAATAGTGTGGGCCACGACAGAGTCGGTGACATGGACAGGTGGCAGCCATCGGAGCCATTGGGAAAAGTCCCGAAAAGGGAGTTATCTATCGGTGTTTGGGTCATCGGGATATCGGGGATCCCGGTGACTAAGTTTTTATGCACTTTGGATTCACGAAGTCCGAAACCCCGACAGGGAGGAAGGTACCACCGTGCGGCCAACTGTCAGCACGTCGGAA
>JASDQU010012189.1:257171-270737 GCA_032191745.1 Picea mariana
ACCCCATCAATCACCCCAACAATGGTCAAGTGGATTAGTGTAAGATCCAAGCAGTCATAAAAAATGAAAGGAACCTAATGCATATATAAGAAGGTTATAATGATCAAACATGACACATACCATGATACCTTGGACCAATTACCTCATAGAGGAAGAGTCCTCTCTGATGCAAGTCCAATCCGATGGTGATGGAAGCTGCTGCCGCTGACAGGACAAGTTTGGCGAAGAAGAAGAAAGATGGGCCCTCCAGGGCCATGCTCAGGTCAATCCTTCTCTCGACACTTCATGTCTAGACCTGTGGACCTCGAGACATGATCTCCTAGTTATCCATAGATATCGGGGATAACATGCCCCATAAATTTAGGAACTTAAAAACTGCTAAAATAGTAAATTGCCAACGAATTGTTTTGAGCCAGTTGGAATAGGTGGGTGGCCACCAATATCCACTTAAATCAATCCTCCCTCCTCAGGGAGAAATGGTCTCCATTGCGTTGAGTTTTTGGAGGAGAGGGGGAAGCCTTTGCTGAATCTGAATCTTGGTGAACTACTTGCCTTGCTGGAGAAGTCGCGCTGCTGAGCTTGTTGAAGACTATCACAAACCTGTTGATGGCAAGGTTGGATCTATTCAACCAACCTGTTGTATCTTGGCTTGACTGACCAATGTGTAGGTACCATTGTAGGTGAAGAAACAACTTCTTCTTTCTCTTTTGCAATCTTCTTCTGTATGAAAGAAAGGTCTTGGGCCAAGGCTATAGTGGTTGCAGTGTCCTTCTATTCACCTTTTGAACATATTGTGAAGAGGCTGAATTTTGTAGTATGAGAGATTAACTTGGGACACTGTTTTGGTGGGACTGTAGTCGGAACTACCTCTGGTATCCTGTAGAGATGAACCCCCAAAGTAACAATGAAACTGCGGGTTCAAGACTAAAAAATAGCATGGCGCTTCTACATATATGGCTGGCCCAAAAGAACATCAAAGACATCCAACGAGGCAACATCACAATAATCTCATCCTTGAATGATTGGATGCCGTGTGACAATCAACAATGTTGGCTGAAATGAAGATATCATCCCTGGTGAAGCCACCCGATGTTGTATGGCTGTAGGTGTGGTGTTGTCGACACTCCCAACTGTTTGACGACCTTTGTTGAGATGAAGTTCTTCTGGCTTCCACTATCAACAATAAAATGCAGTGGAGTCCCTTTCAAAACCATATGCTGTTCAGAGTCTTTGATACCCATCTTGGTGCTCAAGGTATAGAAAGTATTTGTGAACTCTAACACTATTCCCCCCCCTCTTTTTGTAGTGTGGTCCATCTCATGTACTGGTCATCATAGTTACCAACAAGGTAATATTTTTCCTTGACCGCATCCACAAAAAAATCCCAAGTGGGCTCAGCCCCATATATTCCAGACTCTGTGGATTTTTTCTCCCAGTAAGTTTCCCACCAATGTTTGACATGGGGGAGATCTTTAAGGATTGTGGAGGTGATCTTTTCCCTGTTGGAAAAATTATGAACAGAGAAATAACCTTCTAGTAGATTTACCCATTTTTCTAGGGCATCCGCAACAATTTGACCTTCAAATATGAGAATATCAAAATTAACTTGTACCTTGAAAGGAGAGGTACCTCCAAATTGGTCACTTGATGAATATGTGCCTACTGTTATCAATAGGCATTGAAGGATGTGGGAAAAATTCTCCATCATTTCGTCCCTCAATCGCATGAGAGATTGCTCCAACAACAGATAAATATAATCTTATGCTCTACCATTTTTCTTTTCTTCTGCCATGGAGGGTTTTTTGGTTGTGCGAGAGCTATTTTTGTCAAGAGAGACAAGCTCAAGACCCAACTTTATATACTCGGACCTCATCCGGGACATGCACTGAAAAATGATCAAGAGCAACCTGCTCTGATACCACTGATCTGGATTATTTGAGCATGAAATGAGAGTGGAGATATAACAAAGAAATATACAGAGATATTGCAAGAGAGCCAATAATATAACAAATTTATATAAAAGATATAACTATAAACACAAAGATACAATAATGCACAATTTCAATTAATGAGCGAAATGCACAAAACTGTAGAAATACAAAGTGAAAGACTCCCTAGAATGGTGACACCTTATCTTTGAGAAGAGATGTGACGACTATGCTCATTCGTAGGAAGATGATCGTTACAATGAGGCAGAAAAGGCCTTTTTAACATAAAGAAAATTCAAAACCCTTACCCCGAAAGATGAAAAGCCAACAATTTTGTGGACCCCATTTTGGGTAGTTTAGTGTATCAACTTCCCGGGGGCGTAAATTTGGCACACGATCTCCGTTTGGGGTGCACAATAGCTTGTTGGAAAGGTATTGACAAGGATCTTCATTTAGGGGATTGGAGCCATAAGTTATAATTGAGGTGCCCGATCATGAAAAAACATCGTTTAGGTCCTCAAAATGCCCCTATAAGTTTAGGAACTGAAAAACTGCTAAAAATAGTAAATTGTCAACAAACTATTTTGAGACAGCTGGAATAGGTGGGTGTCCACCGATATCCACCTGGATCAATCCTCCCTCCTTAGGAAGAAATGGTATCCATTGTATTGAGTTCCCAGGGGAGAGGGGGAAGTGTTTGTTGAATATGAATCTTGGTGAGTTGCTTGCCTTGCTGGAGAAGTCACGTTGCTTAGCTTGTTGAAGACTATCATGAACCTATTGCTGGTGGGGTTGAATCTGTTTAACCAACCTGTTGTATCTTGGCTTGACTAGGAAGTGTGTAGGTACCATTGTAGGTTAAGAAACAATATCTTCTTTCTCTTCTGTAATATGCTTCTGTTGGAAAGAAAGGTCTTGGGCCGAGGTTGCAGTGGTTGCAATGTCCTTCTATTCACCTTTTGAACATATTGTGAAGAGGCTGAATTTTGCAGTATGAGAGATTACCTTGCGACACTGTTTTGGTGGGACAATAGTCAAAACTACCTCTTGTATCCTGTAGAGATGACCCCCTAGAGTAACAATGACAATATGTGGTTGGGACTCATAAATAGCATGGCACTTCCACATATATGGCTGACCGAAAAGAACATCACAGTCATCCATCGGGGAATCCTCACATAATACCTCATCCTTGAAGGGATGGATGCCATATGAAAATCAACACTGCTGGCTGACACAAAGATCTCGTCCCTGGTGAAGCCACCCAATGTTGTATGGTTGTAGGTGTGGTGTTGTCGACACTCCCAACTGTTTGATGATCTCTACTGAGATGAGGTTTTTTTGGCTTCTGCTATCAACAATAAAATGCAACAAGGTCCCCTTTACCCACATCTTGAATGAAAATGGCACTCTCCCTTTTCATAATCTGTTGGTTCTTCTAGTAGAATTTTTGTAGTTGTGACAATAAAAGTGGGGTCTACATCGATGATCTATCTTCTCCCATTATTTTCCAAATCAAATTATGAATTAGGGTTCAACTCCATTTCTGTGATCTCGACCAACAATGATTGTTTTGAGTGGCATTCATCAGTGTCGTGGCAGGGGATTTTGTGGAAATCACACCACTTTCCAGTGTCCTTCTTTTTTCTGTTACCCTTATTTTCATGTGGCTTGGATTGGTTTTCTGGAGGCTGGTTGTTAAGATCATCTTTACCATACTTGGGTTGTTGCAGATTTGAAGACCTGAACTCCCGTTTGTTCTGGTGCCTAAATTTTTGCTCGATTTTGACAGCATATCAATAGGCAAATCTCAGTGATGAGATGTCCAGGAAATCCATTTCGGTTTGGATGTACTTATGCAGAGCCCCATGGTATTTCAGAACCAGATGTCACTCATAGTCTTTGATACCCAACTTCGTGCGCAAGGTATGGAAACTATTTGTGAACTCCGACACTGTTTTTCCCCTCTCTTGCTATAGTGTGGTCCATCTCATGTACCGATCGTCATAGTTACCAACACGACAATATTGTTCCTTGATCGCATCCACAAAAAAATCCCAAGTGGGCTCGACCCCATATATTTCAGACTCCTTTATGGAACTTTTCTTTCAATAAGTTTCCCACCAATGTTTGACATGGGGGAGAACCTTAAGGAGTGCGAAGGTAATCTTTTCCCTGTCGGAAAAATTGTGAACAAATAAATAACCTTCTAACACATTTAACCATTTTTCTAGGGCATCCGCATTGGTCTGACCTTCAAATACATCAATATCAACATTAACTTGTACCTTTAAAGGAGAGGTACCTCCAAAGTGGCCTCTTGATGAATATGCGTCTGTTGTTATCGACAAACATTGAAGGATGTGGGAAAAATTCTCCATCATTTCGTCCCTCTATCCCGTGAGATCTTGCTCCAACAACATATTAATAGAATCTTTTGCTCCATCATTTTTATTTTCTTCCGCCATGGAGGGTTTCTTGGGCGTGTGAGAGGGATTTTCCTCAAGAGATACAAGCTTGAGACCAAAATTTCTATACTCGGACCTCGTCAGGGACATGCACTAAAAAACGATCAAGAGTAGCTTGCTCTGATACCACCAATCGAGATTATTTGAGCACAAAATGAGACTGGAGATATAACAAAGAAATATACAGAGATATTGCAAGAGAGACAATAATATAACAGAGATATATCAGAGATATAACCATAAACATAGAGATACAATAATACACAATTTATATTAATGAGCGAAATGTACAAAACTGTAGAATTATAGAGTGAAAGACTCGCTAGAATGGTGGTAGCTTATGTCTGAGAAGAGATGTGATGGCTACACTCATTCACAAGAAGACGATCGTTACAAGGAGGCTCCAAATTCCTTTTTAACATAAATAAAATCCAAAACCCTAACCCCGAAAGATGAAAAGCCAACAATTTTTGCTGACCTCGTTTTGGGTAGTATGTTATATCAACTTTCCGGGGGCGTAACTTTGGCATACGATTTATGTTTAGGGTGCATGATAGCTCATTGGAAAGGTATCAATGAGGAGATTCATTTAGGTGGATCAATCAAAGCCATTAACTCCCGATGAGGTGCCCGATCACGAAAAAGCATCATTTAGGCCCTCAAAATGGCCCCAGAAGTTTAGGAACCGAAAAAAATGCTAAAAATAGTAAATTTCCAACGAACTATTTTGATCAGTTGGAATAGGTGGGTGGCCACTGATATCCACCTATATCAATCCTCCCTCCTTAGGAAGCAATGGTATCCATTGCATTCAGGTCACAAGGGAGATGGCAAAGAGTTTACTGAATCTGAATCTTGGTGAGTTGCTTGCCTTGCTGGAGAAGTCATGTTGCTTATCTTGTTGAAGACTGTCATGAACCTGTTGCTAGTGAGGTTGAATCTATTCAAACAACCTGTTGTATCTTGGATTTAATGGGTAGTGTGTAGGTACCATTGTAGGTGAAGAAACACCATCTTCTTTCTCTTCTGCAATCTGCTTCTGTTGGAAAGAAAGGTCTTGGGCCAAGGCTGTAGTGGTTGGAGTGTCCTTTTGTTCACCTTTTGAAAATATTGTGAAGAGATTGAATTTTGCAGTATGAGAGATTACCTTGCGGAACTATCTTGGTGGGATAGTAGTTGGAACTACCTCCGATATCTTGTAGAGCTGACCCCCTGGAGTAACATTGAAACTACGAGGTCGAGACTCATAAATAACATGTTGCTTCCACATATATGGCTATCCCAAAAGAAAATCACAGACATCCAGAGGGGAAACATCACATAATACCTCATCCTTGAAGGGTTGGATGTCGTATGATAATCAACATTGTTGGCTGACACAAATATCTCATCCCTGGAGAAGCCACCCAATGTTGTATGGTTGTGAGTGTTGTATTGCCGACACTACCAAATGTTTGGTGAGCTCTGCTAAGATGAGGTTCTTTTGGCTTCCTCTATCAACAACAAAATGCAATGGGTTCCCCTTCACCCATATCTTTGAATGAAAAAGGGTGCTCTTCGTCTTCAAGATCTGCTGGTTCTTCTATTTGAATTTTTGTGGTCACGACAGTAGTAGTGGGGTCTGCGTCGATGATGTATCTTCTCCCATTATTTTCTGAATCATATTCTGAATAGGGGTTCGACTCGTTTTCTTTGATCTCAACCAAAAATTATTGTTTTGAGCGACATTCATCAATGTTGTGCCAGGGGATTTTGTGGAAATCGCACCACTTTCTAGTGTCCTTCTTCATCTTTTTGTTACCCTTCTTTTCATGTGGCCTGGACTGGTTTTCTAGAGGCTGGTTGTTAGGGCTGTATTTATCATAATTTGGTTGTTGCGGATTTGCAGACTTGAACTTTCATTTGTTCTGGTGCATAAATTTCTGCTTGATTTTGACTGCATATCGATAAGTAGCTCCAAGTGATGAGATGTACATGAAATCCATTTCGGTTTGGATGTACCTATGCAGAGCCCCGCGGTATTTTAGAGCCAGATTCCGCTCAGAGTATTTGATACCTAACTTTGTGCACAAGGTATGGAAACTATTTGTGAACTCCATAACTGTTTGGCCCCTCTCTTTCCATAGTGTGGTCCATCTCATGTATTGGTCCTCATAGTTACCAACATGGTAATATTGTTCTTTAACCGCATCCACAAAAAAATACCAAGTGGGCTCGACCCCATATATTCTAGACTCATCTGTAGAATTTTTCTCCTAGTAAGTTTCCCACCAATGTTTGACATGGGGGATATCCTTAAGGAGTGCAAAGGTAATCGTTTACTTGTCGAAAAAATTGTGAAAAAATAAATAACCTTATAGTAGATTTAACCATTTTTCTAGGGCATCCGCATTGATCTGACCTTCAAATACGAGAATATCAAAATTAACTTGTACCTTGAAAGGAGAGGTACTTCTAAAGTGGTCGCTTGATGAAGATGTACCTACTGTTATCGACAAGCATTGAAGGATGTGGGAAAAATTCTCCATCATTTTGTCCCTCTGTCGCGTGAGAGCTTGCTCCAACAACAGATTGATAGAATCTTTTGCTACGTTATTTTTATTTTCTTCTGCCATGGAGGGTTTCTTGGGCATGCAAGAGCGATTTTTCTCAAGAGAAACAATCTTGAGACCCAACTTGCTATACTCTGACCTTGACGGATACATGCACTGAAAAATGATCAAGAGCAGCCTGCTCTGATACCACTGATCGAGATTATTTGAGCACAAAATGAGAGCGGAGATATAACAAATAAATATACAGAGATATTGCAAGAGAGCCAATAATATAACAAAGATATATCATAGATATAACCATAAACACAAAGATACAATAATATACAATTTCTATTAATGAGCGAAATGTACAAAGTTGTAGAAATACATAGTGAAAGACTTGTTAGAATGGTGGTATCTTATCTCTGAGAAGAGATGTGACGACTACACTCATTCACAGGAAGATGATCATTACAATGAGGCTCCAAATACATTTTTAACATAAAGAAAATCCAAAACCCTAACACCGGAAGATGAAAAGCCAACAATTTTGTGGACCCTGTTTTGGGTAGTTTGGTGTATCAACTTCCTGGGGCATAACTTTGGAATACGATCTCCATTTGGGGTAAACGATAGCTCGTTCGAAAGGTATCGATGAGGAGCTTCATTTACGGGGATGAATCAAATTTTAAAGTGCCCAATCGTGAAAAATCGTCGTTTAGGCCCTCAAAATGGCTCCAGAAGTTTAGGAACTGAAAAAACTACTAAAAATAGTAAATTGCCAATGAATTGTTTTGAGCCGGTTGGAATAGGTGAGTGGCCACCGATATACACCTGGATCAAACCTCCCTCCTTAGCAAGAAATGGTCTCCATTGCATTGAGTTCCCGGGGGAGAGGGGGACACGTTTGCTAAATCTGAATCTTGGTGAGTTTCTTGCCTTGCTGGAGAAGTCATGCTGCTTAGCTTGTTGAAGACTGTCACAAACCTGTTGTTGGAGGGGTTGAATATTTTAAACCAACCTCTTGTATCTTGGCTTGACTGGGAAGTGTGTAGGTACAATTGTAGGTGAAGAAACAACATCTTTTTTCTCTTTTGCAATCTTCTTCTGTTGGAAAGAAAGGTCTTGGGCCAAGGTTTTAGTGGTTGCAATGTCCTTTTGTTCACCTTTTGAACAGATTGTGAAGAGGTTGAATTTTGCAGTATAGAAGATTACCTTGCGGCACTATTTTGGTGGGACAATAGTCAGAACTACCTCTTGTATTTTGTAGAGATGACCCCCTAGAGTAAAAATGGCACTACGGGGTCGAGACTCATAAATAACATGGTGCTTCCACATATATGGTTGGCCCAAAATAACATCACAGACATTCAACGAGGCAACATCACAAAATACCTATTCCTTGAAGGGATGGATGTCGTATGACAATCGACACTCCTCACTGACATAAAGATCTCATCCCTGGCGAAGCCACCTAATGTTGTATGGGTGCGGGTGTGGTGTTGTCGACACTCCCAACTATTTGATGATCTCTACTGAGATGAGGTTTTTTTGGCTTCTGCTACCAAAAATAAAATGCAACATGAAAAAGACGCTTTCCCTCTTCAGAATTTTCTGGTTCTTCTGGTTGAATTGTTGCGGTCGTGACAATAGAAGTGGGGTCTGCATCGATGATCTATCTTCTCCCATTATTTTCTTAATCAAATTCTGAATCAGGTTTCGACTCATTTTCTTTGATCTCGACCACCAATGATTGTTTTGAGCGTCATTCATTAGTGTTGTGCCAACGAATTTTGTGGAAATCGCACCACTTTCTAGTGTCATTCTTCGTTTTTTCGTTAGTCTTTTTTTCTTGTGGCTTGGATTGGTTTTCTAGAGGCTGGTTGTTAGGGCCTTCTTTACCATACTTTGGTTGTTGCGGATTTGCAGACCCGAACTCCCATTTATTCTGGTGCCTAAATTCATGCTCAATTTTGACAACATATTGATAGGAAACTTCCAATGATGAGATGTCTAGGAAATCCATTTCGGTTTGGATATACCTATGCAGAGCCCTGTGATATTTCAAAACTAGATGTCACTCATAGTCTTTGATACCGATTTTGTTGCACAAGGTATGAAAAATATTTGTGAACTCCGACACTGTTTGGCCCCTCTCTTGCTACAATGTGGTCCATATCATGTACTGGTCGTCATAGTTACCAACAGGGTAATATTGTTCTTTGACCACATCCACAAAAAAATCCCGAGTGGGCTCGACCCCATATATTCCAGACTCCTCTATGGAAATTTTCTCCTAGTAAGTTTCTCGCCAATGTTTGACATGGGGGAGAGCCTTAAGGAGTGCGAAGAAGATCTTTTCCCTGTCTGAAAAATTGTAAACAAAGAAATAACCTTCTAGCATATTTAACCATTTTTCTAGAGCATCTGCATCGATCTGACCTTCAAATATGGGAATATCAAAATTAACTTGTACCTTGAAAGGAGATGTACCTTCATAGTGGTTGCTTGATGAAGATGCACCTGCTATTATCGACAGACATTGAAGGATGTGGGAAAAATTCTCCATCATTTTGTTCCTTTGTCGCGTGAGAGCTTGCTCCATCAACAGATTAATATAATCTTATGCTCAGTCATTTTTATTTTCTTCCACCATGGAGGGTTTCTTAGGCATGCGAGAGCATTTTTCCTTAAGAGAGACAAGCTCAAGACCCAACTTGATATACTCGGACCTCGTCGGGGGCATGCACTGAAAAACGATGAAGAGTAGCCTGCTATGATACCACTGATCAAGATTATTTGAGCACGAAATGAGAGTGGAGATACAACAAATAAATATACAAAGATATTGCAAGAGAGTCAATTATATAACATAGATATATCAAAGATATAACCATAAACATAGAGATACGACAATGCACAATTTCTATTAATGAACAAAATGTACAAACTGTAGAAATACATAATGAAAGAATCACTGGAATGGCAGAAGATTATCTCTGAGGAGAGATGTGATGGCTATGCTCATTCACAGGAAGATGACTGTTACAATAAGACTTTGAAGACATTTTTAACATAAAGAAAATCCAAAACAATAATCTCTGAGGAGAGATGTGATGGCTATGCTCATTCACAGGAAGATGATTGTTACAATAAGACTTTGAAGACATTTTTAGAGATGTGATGGCTATGCTCATTCACAGGAAGATGATTGTTACAATAAGACTTTGAAGACATTTTTAACATAAAGAAAATCCAAAACAATAACCTTGAAAGATGAAAATCCAACAATTTTATGGACCCTCCGAGACATAAGTCAATACAATGCTAATCGATGCTAAAGCTCAACACACAACACCTAGGAGGTATTGTAGGTGTTTATGTATATAAAAACCATGGATTCTCTTTTCCTGGTCAATGTGGGACTATGATTCATTCAACAACAACAAAAAAGGCGCCAATCAAATTTCAAAGCCTAACGCCATCTATTGAGACGAACACTGAAATTTTATTTGCAAGAGTCTCGATCATTCAAATGTACAAATGTCTGATTGTTCAAGTGATAGAGGATTCATTTTATGGTGCCAAATGTTTGATGCAAGGATTCACAACTGTTAAGGGAGATAGCTACCAGAGTTAACGTCACACTTTGTGCTAACAAGAATATTAAATGCCAAATGTTGAACAGTTGTTAAGTCTGCTCAGAAAATGCCACAACAACGTCCAAGTAGCAGGTGTTAAAACGCCCAAGCGCCATGTCCGAGGCAATTGAGCAATCAAACGATATACGTTAATTCATCGATAGATATTACTTAGCAATTAAAGCTTGGAAAGGGCGGGATCAAGAAAAGATTAGGTTATAAAAGGAGCTTCAGAAGGCTGCATCAAGGATGTTGCAGTTCAAGTTTGCATTTCGTGAAGCTTTCCACCATATTAATTCATTGTTCTTGATAAGGAGTATTGAAAAATCTGCCTTTGATTCTGAAGGACAGATCAACAAAAGACTTGTTTCCTGATAATAATATCAACCTCTGTGATGGTGCTTGTGATCGTGGATTTCATTAGAAATGCTTGGAACCTCCTTTGGAAACTGCAAATATTTTTTGATTGTCTATGCCCAGAGTGTGACTGCAAAATTGACTGCATTGATTTAGTCAACGATTACTTTGGAACAACTCTTGAACTTTGGCATAGCTGGGAGAGATTTTTTGCTGAGGTAGTTGTGAGCACATCCGGTGAGTAGAAATCTTTGGAGGAAAAACTGAGAGGTGATGAAGCATTTAACAAGAAAGTGTAATAATACCTGCTCTCTTCGAGGATCATTATTTCGAGCTTCTTGTTAAAGAAAAAGACTGTTCTCTTCTTGTTCAGTTCTTTGTATTTTCTCACAAGTTTGTGCACATCGACACCAAGGCAGTGCTTGAGATGATTCACAAGGTATTAAGTGTTTTGGTATCTTCAAAAGAGATATTGTGTCCTATTCGAAGTGTAGATTCAACATACAATGATGTGAAGTCAGGAAGGAGCTCATTCACATATATAAAGTGCCAAATGTTGATGGAAATGCCAACAAACTCCCAAGTTCTAAGTGTCAACATGAATGTTCGAAGCGTTTGAAAACAAAATAATTACCATCCAAAATGCCAATTATAAGCGCTTGAGCATGAAGGGTATCATTTATTAGTAATGGAACATCAAAATTCCCAACATAGAGAGCACAAAGGTCCTATCTTATAGGGTTTCAAATTGCCATCGAATTCAGAGGAGCAGTTGTTTTGACTTGATCTTTGCCTAAAATTTTGCAGAGGTTTGAATGCAGATTTTATTGCAGACATATTGTTACTTTCGCTTGAGGCATTATGGAGTAGTGATTCAGAACACTTACCATTTCATCATGAATAGATCTTCAGTGAGATTACATATGTTTTTGTTGTTCAAATTACTGAGTTTGGATTTGAAATAACTCATCCCTGGAAAGAAATCTAAATTGTCTTTGTGGGAAAAAGATTTTGAAAATTTTGATGTATGCAACTTGGGGTTACAACTATTTGAATTTAGTTTGGGCATCGAGATTAGCAAATCCATATCTTGCAAATAGATGATACTTTTTGGAAAGTATTATTTTTGCATTTGCAAACTTAAGTGACAGTTAAAAATATATGTGGCATCGAGCGCTTCTAGATAAAAATTAGCATTCAAAGAGTTAGTTGGATGATTATGAACACTTGGAAAATCTCCATATTATGTGGAAGACATATCACATTTCATGGCACAATATTAGGAAGCAGTTCAACATTTGAAGGGCATCCAAATCAATCTCTTAGATTCCATGGCAATAAAGTAGCATGATAGGGACACATGGAAGTCAGGTGAAAATTTTAAGGCAACAAATAAAGGATAAGTGGAAATCAATTTCTAAATACAGAGGATCGATTCCAACAACTCGAGACACCTTGCAACCTATCTCAGATTTGGTTTATTTTTAGAAAATTAGTTATTTTTCTGTCCCTAGAAACTAGTAACAACTTGAGCATGTAATTTGTATTTAAGCAATGTTTTGTAATGTATCAAGGGTTGTTTAGTTCTATACCCAATATGGGTTTTAGGATCAAGAGAAAGATGTGGAGTCAAATTATAAGCATGTTGGCACATGGTGTAAAGATTTTCTTACATTAAATATTCATGAGAGTTTCATTATTAACATGTTAAATCTCTTTGTTTCCATTTTTTTTTTAATCTTCTTGTTTGAATAAACTGAAGTCTTTGATGATCATAGTTTCCTTTGATTTAAAAATTCTTAAAAAACTGAGGATCTGTTGTGCCTTGCTTGTTGATTATTGGTTTGTTCAAGTGTTGTTTTCATTCATTTTGGAGAGAAGATCCTTGCTTGATATAGATTCTACTCTTTTTCATTATCTTCATTCTTATTTCCATCATTATATAACCTTTTGTTTGGTATGCAGTTTGATTGTCTTCAATTTGTAGGGTGTTTATGACTCCATGCCCAATGATAACTCTGCAGTAATTTTGTTTCCGTTTCCCTTTCTTGTCCATTCTTGCTAATCCTACTCGAATCCCAAAACCAATTCAATACTAAAGAATTAAAGTATTGGGCTTGTCCATCAAGCAGTCTAAGGAAAACTCATGGTGCTAACATTTTTGGAGTCGTTGCCGGAGAGCGAAGCCATGCATATATCTTCCATGGGAGAACGAAAACAATCATAACCAACACTTGATGGTGAACAAGCGATGGTCACATAATACAGATTACATCATTCACCCGACAACTCCACCAGGGAAGGAAGAATCCATTGATGAATTCATTGATTCAAGATGACAAAGGCCATGGAGGCTATCTTGGCACAAAGGTCTGTACCTCTCAATTTTTCAGCTGTCCCTGGTTTTCTAAATCTAGTGCCTCCTCCGTCAGAATGGATGGATTATCTTCCTACTTTCAAAGAAGACAAGGGGGGTAATCCTGCTCAACATCTCATTACATTTCATCAATGCATGGATCAACTAGACATGTATCATGAGGATGTGTTGATGAAAATGTTCATGTACTCTTTAAAAGGTGATGCATGAGAATGGTACTTTTCTCTTCTTACTTCCAACATATTTTTCTTGAGAGATTTC
>JASDQU010012190.1:1881-12496 GCA_032191745.1 Picea mariana
CTCACTCTCACTCTCACTCTCACTCTCTCTCCCACTAGTATCCCCCTCTATGCCTAAGAATCTGTCTCAAATTTGGTCCTAAATCCATCTAACCCTAGGCCCCCACCTATATTCGACCCTTAACCCCCTCCACACCCAATCCCTAAGTTCTTTATTCCCATACCTATTATTGAGGTCCCTGTAACCTCTACACCTCCATGCGAGTGCTCTAAAAAATTCCCTATGCCTCAAAGAAATTTCAATCCTAAGCCACTAGGTCCTAATTGTCCCCAAACCCCTCTATATATTTATTCACAAAGTTATAGGAGCTATACAATAATTGGTCTATCTGTTTCATTAAGATCATGCATGCACTCTTGTGAGCATAAATAAATGAGGTCAATCATTGTGTCTGCCTCATATCCTTGTCCAGCGAGAGTACACACATGTTCCTGGAATGTGTGCACACTTCTGATGGACAAGGATATGAGGCATGCACAATTATGATCCTCTTTCACTCCCAAAAACCTGAAACCATCCTTTACATAAAAACAAATATAGAAAACACTATCTAAACTATGAAATATATTTATAAAAAATAAAATACTCAAAAATATAAACATAAACACTAAACAAACAAACCCTTTTTATTCCAATTAATTTTCTTTATACCTAGTCATGCTTTCATATAGGCGCACTGTCAGTGTTCACCTATCACTCTAAAATTGGCCCTCATCCCATTGAGCCATCATTGTATTGCACCATTCTACCCATTGTGCGAGCTATTATTGTGCAAACCTTCATCCATATTTCTACTATCAACACCCTTGGAGTGGAGGAGATGGTTATAATGGGATGGATCCATTCCCTACCACCTAAAATATATATATGATATTCAATCCATTCATGAATTTTCTCATAAATAATAATAATACCAAAAGTAGAGTCTACGGGGTCAACATTGTCAATGTAGCAGAGGGGTGAAATCAGAGCCTGGAGAGAGGGACTTAGGAGGATTTCCAAAATGAAAGAATACATCATAAACTGCATATTGATCTAAGAGACATCAACCCTTCATCGATTTCCATGTTTACGTTTGTTGGTTGTGGGTTGGGGTTTGGTTTTAATTCCTATGGTTGTGTTGGGTTTTGGTTGTTGTATTGTCCCCCAGCCCAGTTGAGGATTGTTACATGTGTAATTACACATTAAAACTAAAAATTTATGCTAACTAACTTTTGTAGCTTCTCAGCTACAAATTACATATAGATTAACTATTATTATTGGATACCCTTTAGTAAATGCATCTATATAATTTTAAAACAAGCTCATGATTTCAACTAATAACTCACACAACAACATATGAATCAACCTTATACATAGATTTCATGCACAACAATTAAACACATAAAATAACACAACAACGAGATAAAACACTTGTCTTTAAAACCCACAACCCACTGGAATTCTCCTACATCTATCCATATTTTCCACCAGCTCTCTTCCTCTCCACTTGTAAAACCAAAGGGATGTTCCCCTTCACTGATATCAGTCCCTCGACTATCTCTTTCATTTATCAAGACCTCCCTGGCATAGGTAACTGAGAATATCTCTATTGCGAACTCAAGGGAACTCACTACCAGAAAACTACCAACAAACAACAACAAACACTTTCTGTTATAGTGCAACTCACATAAGAGTTCACTCTTCAGGCCTGCCAAACTAACTCTTCATTCTTCATCTCTAAATACACTCCATAAACTCTCTATCCTACTATATAATTCACCCTCCATGGTTTCTCTGACTCCAATATCTCTTTGTTTCTCTCTTCTTGTTATTCATGCCAACAATTTGACTGTCTAAAACTGTTGTAACTACCCATACACATTTCCTCCCTTTGGATTGTTTTCTTGACTCACACACTTCCCCAAGTTGATTGTACTCAAACCCCATGCTTCCAATAAATATGGTATGTGACTTCTCACATCCACCCTCTTGCATGCATTCAATGATTGGATTTGGGGACACTCAATCAAAAAATAGAGTTAAATACATAATGATCAGAAAATTCAGAAATGTAGGTGGAATTAATAGACATGGGTAATCCCCCTTTGGAAAAACTCTCTTATACATTCTCCAATACCCTCCCCTCTATTGTGGATTAATTCAACCCCTATCTCTGTCCATATCCTTCTCTGTCCACATCGCCAACAGTTGGCATCACCTTTTATTATTAAAACTTAGAAATACAATTTGCATATACATCACTGGGTCATAGCCACACATTGTATCTACATAAGGATTAATTAAAATGGGAATTATAGTGGGGATTTTATAGTTGTGTCTAGGCTCCATGCTAAATTAGAGTGTTGCAATTTAATAATGGATTTTATATAAATTAGGTTGGTTTTTTTGAATTAACTTTGAAAATTAAAAAAAAAAACATGAAATTAATATAGTTTAGGAAATGAAAAAAACAAAAAATTAAATGTGAATAAATATCTAGCTTCCCTTCGAGATGAATTTAGGATCCTTTGGACACTTCATCAACAATATCCAAGTGTTCAATTGTCTCAATTCTTTCACAAATTCATGACGCGGTAGTGGAATGGGAAAAACATTCTCGTGGACCCTTTTAATCAGGCCCAACAAGAATGCATGCACATTCCTATAATGTGTGCACATTCCTAGAGCACATGCACTTTCCTAGGAATGCATGTGCGTTCCTACCAAGAAGCCTATGTGGAATCCTAGGTGGTGATTTGGGGTTTTCCAATCCCGTCACATCAGGAATGTATGCGCGGTCTCAAGAATGTGCACACATTCATGCTCACCACATTGCCACTTTTTTCCATCAACTTCATGCACATGCCCTTGAGAAGTCCAGTGCCACACATAGTGATAACATAACAATTCTTATTATTCTTCAAAAAAAAAAAATTTATTCTATGGATGTTGAGTGCAACACACTCTACTCATTATTCCTATATCAGTGTGTGAACTCTCTCTCTCCTTTACCTACAACAACCATGACACCAGGAACTCATTCTAAGTTGGGTTAATGGAAGATGATACAGTTCACCAAAATCAGAGTCTTATGGAGATTGAAACCCAAGTTCCTTTCATTTAGGAGAGGGATAAGAAGCAAAAGGCATTGCTCAATTATGATTGAGTAGAATGTTCTTTTGAGTTGTTTGTATCTTGTCTCAATATGTTAAACATGTCACTAGTAGAAATATGTGGAACTCGTTTTTTGAGAACGTGCTATTGATTATGGTTATTACTATAGAAATTTGTATAGTTCTAGTACAATATCTTCACTCTTCTAACTGTAATCGCTACTAGCTTCGGTGTAGCCATCTTTTTAATAAATCTTGTACAATGGTTCCATATCATATATACCTTTTAGAAGATGAATTATGGCCATAATCGATCTAAAAAGTACTTGTGATTCACCCATAATTATAATTCGTTATAAAAATGTAGTTGTTTTCATCATTTTAAACATTTTTTTTCCTTCAAGTCATCTAGAAGAGTTGTGTTTCTACAATCATAAATGACATTAAATTGTTTCCAAATACAATTAATTTCTATTCAATTTATTGTTTCAATTCAATAAGAAACAAACAACATTCGCATATCATACATTTTTTTGGGTTAAAAAAGGATGTTTATATTAATTAAATAGGTTTGTGGTCCAAAATATATAATTATATGTTTTTTTCATCTATTTTGGAACTTTCTGGGTGGAAAAACTCGATTTATTATCCTTGCATAACTCATTTTAAGGTTGGGCCCTACTTTGGCAAAGCATGTATAAGGCTTCAAAATCCCTTTTAGGGGTGAACAATTTGTGAATGAAATTTTTTCCTCTTGAAACCAATATACTAATCGAGAGATTTCCAATGGTGTGAATATCACCTCAATCAAATTTTGTATGAGGAAGTTATGATTCCCGTAAGTTGACCTATCCTATCGACCACCATGATACCAAGTGGATGTCATATCAACATCCATTACTCACACATGTAGACATAGTCATGTGTGGTATTTCAATAATAATATAGAGGGTCCAAAACCATAACACTAATCTGGGGTGAAGGCATGCAAGAACCCTAACCCTAACCCTAAACAACTATTAGGACATTGTCAAATACTAGGCCACTAGGATAGGAAGGGGTTCCATTCTTATTTCATTGTTTATTGTTCCCCGGTTGAGAAAATAATTTGGAAGTGGGATATTGAAATAGAATAGATGAAGTAGAATATATTGTAGTAGGAATACATGCCACATTCTCAGTGGGAAATCCATAGTGAGTGTACTTTATTTTTATTTTCATTTCACAAGTGAAAAGAAAAGAGTAAGACATACTGTGAAAAGAAAAGAGTAAGACATACGCCTCACCTTTTAGATAACTTTTTCACGTATTAGGTTTTCCCATGTGTTGACGGGACAAAATGACATGTTCAATTAGTTGAGGGAAAACGCCCGATGGCAGGTCCCAATTAGAACCACTCTCATTTAGAGTAGTGTCTTCGACCATATTTTGGCCTGGTTACCAACTAACTAAAATACTAACTAGACTATGAACCTAAAATCTAAATCTGAGAACCAAGGTTCTCAGATGAATTAAAAAATAAGATAAAAGAAGTAAACACAACTAACTAACATTTTAACTAAGAATTATGAATATTATTCTAAGATGTAGTTTATAAACTAATACTATTTAAATTAACCTATGCTAATCAGGAGCAAACTAACAAAATAAATGAATACAATGAATAATGTGCATAACTTGAGTAGAATAAATTTGTGACACAAGCGATACATGAATTTGATAGCATAATCTGTTAGAATCAAAAGATTGATAAACTTAACAACATCATATTACTATTGTAGTCATATTTGAAAAACTATGAAAACCGCGACCTACAAACTACAAACATTAATATAGAAATAATTCATCAACTAACATTTGCAGACTACACAGAAAGATGCATAAACAAAATAATCTCATTCGCACACTTCAATACCATAATATTTAAATTAGAATGTCTCTTGGATTCAAATTAACTTGCAGCAAAATATATTGCCTTGCTAGATTCCAAAGCCAAAATCCCCTTCAAATGGGAAGATCTCCCTTTATATAGTGAGGGGAAAATATTTACAATCATTTTTATTGGTAATCACGGAAATTTGAGTCATTTCACAAAAAGGACTCTTCATTTTCCATAAAATATTACAATATCATAAGAAAACAACATCTGGAGAGAAATGGGGAAATTTGTAATCATGACATGGTATGCTCCTATTGTTGGTCTTGATATAACTACTCCATCGTGGCTTTTACAAAGTATTGGATCTTATGGGTGAGCCGGGTAGGAAACAACATATGTTATTCAATTGATTTTTCATCAAATAGCATCAAATCCTGAATTCTTGTTTGATTGGCCTTCTTTATATCTTCCACCTCAACCGCCCTGATATTGAAAAAAGTCGTTTCATCTATATACTGCAATGGTTTTACCCCTTCCTCTATGATGATATCATTAGCATCTATCCACAATTGTACACATGTGTCAGTAGCCACCCCTTAGGTGGAACGGACACTCAAAAATATAGGCTTGATGGTGTCAAAAATCATTCGATACCTGATTTTTTCTCTTTTCAAGTAAACTGGAAGAGAGGTAGGTGGAGGTTGAATCCTGTCTTTCCAATTTACCATTTCCTCAAAATCTTTGCTAGCTTCCCGATATCTTCCTTGAGTATCAATCAAAGTATTTTGCAAATTAAGTTGTTCTTGATGCTCTACCTGTATGTTGATCAATAGAATGAGTTCATTCTTTTCCTTTTCTATATCTTCATTGACAGCCAACACTTTTTCTTTGATGGACTTCAGGGTACATGTCGAGGCTCTAGTCTTTTCTAGAGTGACATTACATCTTTCCACTTCCAACTCATTCATGTGGGTGTCCCATAGGATTTGTATCCTCTTTTCAATCTCTTCATTCAAGTGGTCTCTTTGTTCCTGTAGGGAACCATTGATCTTACTTGATATTAGACTTTGACCTGCGATGAAAGCTTCCTGGAAATATATAGCGATTTGTTCTTTTACGCCTTTCAATTATGTTTCCATCTATATTACTCTGATCCTAGCAATGTTTAGGGCATTAGTTACCTCCAAAATAGAGGAGGCATTCAATCCTACGATGGTGTTGAGCATCGAATCTTCTTGAACAACATTCTCTTCAGGATTAGGTCTGACCTTCCATTCCAAAATCCTTCTTGCATATGACTTAGACTTGGAGTCTTCTCCTATTTTTATTTTCATTGATCTCTTCTTGATGCTTCTAGTTTTGTTGTTGAAATAGTAATCTTCAATGGCGACTGCAAATTCTTTGAAATTGAGAGTTTGAGAAGAGAGGGAGGAATCCCCTGGTATGGACATTATGGGGGTATACATCAGAGGAGGTATATTCACAATTCCTAGGTTTGGTGTCAATGGAGTACCTAGGGTCTAGTTTAAATTATTCTTTAAAAGCTTTTCAACTTTCCTCTTTGATTTAGCTTCATTGGTCAATCACTTCACCTCTACCTCTTCAGCCAGTTTTCTGGATTGTGCTTCATTAGCTAGCCTCTTGTCTTCCTCGTCCTCTAATAGATTTTTAGCTTCTTCTTCTTTCTTCTTCTGTAGAGTTTCCTGATGTTCCATATGTTCACGTTCTAGTCTGATATTTTCCTCAATATTCCTCCTTTGATAATCATGCTCCGCTTGGATCCTTTTTTGCTCAATTTGCTTTTCTTTTTGGGTCTTCTCTTGTTATTTGGCATTGTCGGTATCTTTCTCTTACTATAACAACTTATGGAATTGAGATAAATTTTCCATATTGAATTATTCTTTCTCTAGATCAAGTTCTCAATTTACCACATCATGGGGAAGTCAGTGCAAGACTTCATCGTATGAGAGTAATCCTTTAAATTTATCCTTTTCAAAATAAATGACGTGAATACTTAGATGAGTGAGGCTGACATACCTGGAATAAATGATATCCAAATCATGAGGATGTGGCCTTTAGGATCTCTCGAACACAATATTAACTCTTGTAAGGTCTCAACCTCCTTCCTTGTGTTTTGAGCATTGGATATGTAATAACTTACAATGTGGAGAGGGAAGATTGGCCACAGTATTTTACTGTTGGTTTGCAACAGTGTGGTGATGCCAAAACCCATAATTTGGTATGTTATTTCCCTCATTAGTAGTTTTTATTGGACGAAATATGGCAAGATATGTGGGGCCCTTGTGGTCCTGTAAACCCCGATGAATGAATAGTACTTGTAGAAAAACCAATCAACAACCCCTTTCATCCCATTTCTAGAATCAAAATATATCCTATGACTGGGGAATATTAAAAGGACGTAGTTCATAGGGGAAAGGAATAAATTGCAATTCTCATAAAATGTTGTTTGAAATTTACACTCCATAATTGGGAGCAATAAACATGAATGGGGGGCTGAATTCGATCCCAATTCCATCCCAGTTTGGAAAAATGTATTGAGGAACTAATGGAATCTATCATATAATAAGACATATAAAAACATGGATTCTTCATACCTAGAAGATTCTTTACGTGTAGACATATGTTAAAGGATAGTTTATTCACCTAGTTGAAGATCTGTCTCATTCTAGTGATGGTGTGTGCCAAAGTTAACAAGTCAATTTGGAAGTGCGTACTTTTTTATCCCCCATATAAATGACAGAGCATGGCCACCAAAAAATTGTAAGGAGTTTTAAGCATCTGGGTGAGGACCAATTTATGACCTTTCTTAAGGGTTTCATCCTCATCCACCCACCAGTGTTTCATCTTTTTTTCCCGTCCTTTGTTGGCCCGGGCAAATCCTTTTAGGCAAGGTTCATTCAATGAGAAAGTAGGAGAGAGAAGGTGATATTTGGTGCTATTATCTTCTGGTCTGAGAGAATCTACTCACGTCCCTTTCTTGTTCATGATTTTCATCATGGAAGCATCGCCTGCTTTTGTTGCCTCGTTTTATGGGAATAGTTGTGGCCTGGAAGCTACCCCGTGAATACCGCTTTTTAGGATATTTTGGTACACCTCTAAAACTTTGTCATCTTAAGGAAACTCTGCGGAGTCAAAATTCTTTATATCTCTTCAAAGTCGGGGAAATGGTCCTCGCCAATATGAGGAATTGTATTAGTCACCATAGTTTCAACCGGACAAGATGATGACTCAGGGCCTACGAACCCTCAAAGTAAATCGAGATTGTTGGCATAGGGGCAGACCCAGGGTTCAAAACTACAACAACGCACCAAAAAAACCCCAACTACCAGCCCTTTTGGCAACACCTGTGAAGCAGATGAAGTCTCACTTGAGGTTGAGGTAGGGGTGGTTGCAGGACTCAGGTGTCTACAACCTTAGCCGGGACAAAGATCTGTGATTATAATACTTAATAGAGAACTTAGCACCATCAGTTCGTTATTATTTGACCAATATCTACTTCACAGATAAAATAGAGCATCGCAACATTCACCCAGATCTAATGTATCTAAGCACTTAGCATAAATAAATGGATTAGATATAGAAGATTCAAGCACTAAGCACATTCATCTATGTCAGGGCTAGCATCCAAATTCATCATAAGCACAAAGCATAAAAAGATCTATCTATATCAAGCACTTTGCAAATAACACATAAATACATCAGAACATCACACAAAGAAAAATAACATAATATTTACGTGGTTCATCCCCCACCCTAGGGATACATCCACCAACTCTTCTTCTTTATTAGCTTCAATCAGTCATCTACATGCACAGAGCCACAAAATACCTACTCCTCATAGGACAGGATATATGTGCACATCTCGCTAGATCCTCCTTCCTCGAGCTAGGTCTAACACAAAGCCCTTCAAAGTCTGTTACAACCACTTGAACTTAGCTCTACAAGTTTCTCACAATATGCACAGAGCATCTACAAACCATACTTGCACTTAGCACTTAGCTTATCGACCATCTACTCATGTCACCTAGCTATTTATTTATACTTTTCAAAATAGGCCTAAACATGGGTAAACCCATGGGCCGACATTTCCATTCTCGTTACATATTCCCAAATCCCAAAAAGGATCCAAAAAGGGGCCGAGATCCCACAATCTCTACTTCATCTTGTGCTTCATCTTCGACAGGCTGTCGAAGTCCCAAAATAGGTCAAACTTGACCAAGGATATCCCAAAACTTGGTCAAGGGAAAACAGGCCCCCAACACTCACCTGTGACTCATCCCAAGTCACTCTGGTCTGACTAGTTCTGCTTCAAACACCTCAAGCTTGGCTCAAGATGCTTCAACTTGTTTCTTTGCTATGGCCTTCTGTTCAACGGACTCTTGGATGAATGTATCATTTATAGGTCCCTCTAGATGTTGTTCAGTTGTAGTGACAACCTACTCTAGCTCTGCTCCTTGGCCTT
This sequence comes from Picea mariana, assembly GCA_032191745.1. Lineage (NCBI taxonomy): Eukaryota > Viridiplantae > Streptophyta > Pinopsida > Pinales > Pinaceae > Picea > Picea mariana. The sequence goes on from JASDQU010012190.1 coordinate 11,339, forward strand.
CTACTTCTGTAAACAATTGATAGGCCTTATCTTGTATAGGTTGGAGTTTCTGATTTACCTCCATAACTCTTCTCTGGATAGTGTGGATCTATTGTTGGGCGGTCCATTTCTCTTGGGAGCACTTCATTATTTCCACAGCTAACAGGGACTTCAACTGAACCTGTATCTTTTTGACTTGATACTTCTCCTCTTGGAGTTGTGACTCCAGCGCCTTCAGTTCTGGGTTCTCTGTGAGTTGTTCATAGGTCTAGGCATTGCAATCAATGAGTTTCTTACATTCCAGGTAAGATCATTTATCCTTTCAACTGCGCTCTGGGCGGTTGCTTCTCTTTGGTCTCTCTCATCTTGTGGGGTCTCAAGTACAATGTGTAGCTCCAAATATGTTATGCGTTGGTGTAGTTTTTGGATGGTTTCTGCGAGTTGGTTCACCTATCATGTAACTCGGTCTTCTGCCTTGATTTCTAGGACTGTCACAGAGCAAAGTGCTCTGTTGACCGCTTCTCTTACTTTGAGTTGCTCCGCGAGCAACTGTTCATTTTCTTGTTGTAGTTGTGCTTTCTCTTCATCAAACTTCACTTGGAGAGTAATCTTTTCATGTTCTGTAGCACTACATTTCTCTATGATTACTCCTTGTTCTTATGTCAAAGCCTGGGTGGCTCGCTCTATTTTTTCCTGTGCTCATCGAAGGCAAGCTTTGACTGTATCGACTAGGTGGTGGAGTTGAGTTGGCTCATCTCCCAATACTGGTTTTCCTGGCGCAGTGGGGACTATGCAGCTGGACTGTAGGGCCTGTTGTACCCCTCATATTTTAGTCTCAATTCGATCATACATCTCCTCTTGCTTTGCATCTTGTTTCTTTGTTATTTCCAACGAAGCATCTTGTAGGGCTACTATGAGGAAGTCGAAGTCATCGGAGGTGAGGACATTTTGCATCTTGTTCATGGTGGCCTTTGATTTCTTCTAGGAGGAAGGTTTCGAAGGCAAAACTTTCCTCTTCTTCAGGGGGTCAACCTCATCTCCTTGCTTCTGTTCAACTTTTTTGTCATTCAAATATTCACCATCACCTCCTTGCTCCGGTGATATGAAATCCATTTTCACGGATGCATTGTCTAATTCTTGGAATTCTTCAATCTTCTTTGTCTTGCTGGGTCCGGGTGT
>JASDQU010012190.1:12522-45766 GCA_032191745.1 Picea mariana
TGTTGCTTGTGTTCGTCGGCGTGCGCTGTGATGTAAATAAAATGTTGATCTGCGTTGAACTTCATCAAAGGTCTGAACTGATGTAGAGTGTTCGAAGTCATGCGGGGCTCGGGATGTATGGCTATCTTCAGCTGGTTGTAGTAGGTATGAAAAACATCAGTTGAATGCCACTATTTATTCATATCACTTGAATACCATAGTGTATTGAACTTCATAGCCAGTGGTTCAAATGGCTCGATGTCCAAGAAGGTCGTACCTTCCGGAATCTCCCAAGAAATAAAATCTATAAGTATCAAGAGCCAGCTGAAAAAAAATTCACATTCTTGATCTTGTTCTTCCTTGCATTCGAGTTCCAACTGGTTCACCAGGTACTTTGCCCAGTTCATTTGAAAGCCTTCTGCACACTTCCCTGTGAGGTCGACTACAAAACCGGTGACTTGGGTAGGTCAGTTCTTTCGTACTAAATTCCCTGCAATCAACTGATAGGAAAGGAACAATGTGTCAATCTGGATAGAAGCTACCTTGTAGCCTCTCATGCCCTTCTCGACATTTCCATAAGTGTCCTTGATGTTCTATGCTAGAGTGCGATCCATGGCTTTTCCGGGGTAAAACTCTTGTGGATCAACTCCTTGCATACTCAAGCCTGCGATCCAATTGATCAGCGTCGGATCAACTATTATACGACGATTTAGCCACAAATATCTGCCATGGTAACAATACATCCGCATCTTGACACATGCATTCACCTCATGGTGTCTTCCAAAGTGGGGAATCTTCATGACGTTCAGCAGGGTGGACTGTGCGACGTTCATAGTCCACTACTGCAAGATTATCTTCGAATTCTTCCCCTTAGTTCTAGTCAGGTACTTATGTGGGGTGAGCATGTTATATACTTTATGATCTCCGAGGTTGAAGTCGCTAAACTTCAACACTGCAATATTATCTTGGTCTACTCGAACTGCGCGTATCCCCTTCAAGAGGTATGTCGTAACCAAGGTGTATTCGAAATATCTGGGCACACTGTCTTGGTTTACTGCATCGCTCAGAGGTGGAATATAGGCGGGTAATATGGTCAATATCATTTTGGCATTCGCTAGATCATCCCTGTGCTTGCTTCTCTTTTCATCTGATGGTCAGGATGGTCTAGCTCCATGAGCAGTGGACGAAGAGGCTAGCAGTACTCTCGTCGATGATTCTTGTACACCTATAGACATCGACATGACTCTTTCATTCATGAGGTCGATCAGAACTTCTTCAACAACTTTCTCTACAACGCTCAACTCGTCCGACATACACACCCGTGGTTAAAAATCTTGGGTTTGGGGAGTAACTTAGACACAATAATGGGATAGAGAGAGAGAACATGACGATCACTGTGAAAAATCAATATTAATCTGTGGGCTCAAACTCTCGGTTGGCAAAAAGTGTTCTCGGTGCATGGTGCGACGGGATAAATAGGTAACTCGGTAATGGGTCATTTGCAATGGGTATGAAGCCTTCATTAACTATGTTTTGTCTGTTATGGTGCGGTCCCAACGGTTAGATGGCTAGATATCTATCCATAAATGTATTTATACCCATTCAGAGCGTTGGTCTAATAGTTATAATATCCCCAATGGATATATTTATTCGCCATGGCGAAGTGCCATGTGTCGTTGTTCTGATATCTCGGCGGAGCTCCAATTTTGCAATTTTTTCTTTTGTGAGGTTCCCTCTGGAACCTTATGCAACTTGCTGATCTTATATCTCTTATTACTTAGCTTTCTAGCCTTCTTCTCAGTGAGATTCATCTCAGGATACCTTTTTTCATTCTGATTCTTATCTCCTTTTGGCATAGTTACTTCGCATTGTTGAGATTCTTTCCTAAGATTCGAGGGTCATCCTTCTTCTTTATCTGGAATAGGTACTTCAATATTTTGTGGGTCTTCTAGTTTTATTGCAACTTCGACATATGGGTCTCTGGTTTTAAATAGATTTGATCTGTTCTTTTGTTCTTCAATCAAGTGTGTGATCCTTCTAGTCGTGAATTCTTTTAACTCTTGCTTCTTCTTCTTCTTGCCTTCTAGCATGATCTCTTTCAATCCAAGGTTTTCCTAATAGCATGGTAAATGGGGCACTGTTCTCAATAAATTTAATAATCTCAAAATATTCCTATGTCGAAGTTCCATTAGCATTCATAGGTATCCATGTGAGCTTTCCACATAGGTTTATCAGCTTTCCTTTAAATAGTCTTATTCCTCCTAAAGAAGGAATCATAACAGGCCTCCCTATAGCTTCCCAAGTTCTCTATGTCATGATTTTCACCCGTGCTTCCCCATCTAGAACACAGTCAATGTTGAAGTCTCCTATTCTTACTTCAAGGCATTCTTTTTCTTTGAATATCTCTGGTAATCTAACATGTCGATGGTCATTCGGGGTTTCTTTCATATGTAGCAATAATTTCTCTGACTCTTTCTGGGATTCTGTCATAATCTTAGTTTCTGGATCTGCCTTAGGGTTTTTTTGGTTCATATTCATTTCTTCAAGATTAGTAATCATTCAAGGACAATACAATACTTCATGGTCCATAGCTTTGCAACAAAGACAACTAGGTCTTCTCCCAAAGAATTCCTTAGCAAGATGTCCTGGTTTTCTGCAACTGTAACAGAGGGTCAATACTCTCTTTCTTTTAAATGATCCCCAACCTTTCCTACACTACGCGCTAGGATCATGGTAGCTAACTTGCAAACATTTCTTTCTAGGGTCTTTCATACACTTATTAGTCCAAACATTCTTTCTATGCATAGGTATAACATATTTTTCACTATTCTTATCAGATCTACTCATATCAAATCTTCTTTCATCTATTAATACCCTAGTTTTCAAGCTAGGATAGAATCTATCAAACATACCTAGATCCATATTGTTGAAGCAAAAATTTCCACATATCTTACTTCTACAGAGCACAAAGATTTTAGATCTAGAACTTTTCATTATTCTTACCTTTATCAGAGCACAAAGATTTCAGATCTTACCTCTTTCAAAAAAGTCTCACTTTTTCCTTTCTCAGAGAACAAAGCTTTAAGATCTTACCTCTTTTCTTCAGATCGAACTTCTTTTCCTTAGCACGGAGCTTGTCAGACTAAGTAGATTACTATGCACTTAGAGAAACAGATCTGCGCACAGAGCTTTCACAATTTCAAGTCAGATCCTTGAACAAAGATTCTTCTTCCTCAGTTCCCAGCAATCACAGTTTCAATCCCGACAATGGAACCATTTGTTGGCACAAGGGCAGACCCAGGGTTCAACGCTACAACAACGCATCAATAAAACCCCAACTACCAGCCCTTTCGGCAACACCTGCTGAGCATATGAAGTCTCACCCGAGGTAGTAGCAGGGGTGGTTCCAGGACTCAGGTGTCTGCAACCTTAGCTAGGACACAGATCTGTGATTATAATACTTAATAGATCACTTAACACCATCAGTTCATTATTATTTGACCAATATCTACTTCACAGATAAAATAGAGCATCGCAACATTCACCTAGACCTAATGTATCTAAGTACTTAACATATAGAAATGGATTAGATCTAGTAGATTCAAGCATCAAGCACATTCATATATGTCAGGTCTAGCATCTAGATTCATCATAAGCACAAAGCATAAACATATATATCTATCTATCTATATCAAGCACTTAGCAAATAACACATAAATACATCATAACATCACGCAAAGAAGAATAACATAGTATTTACGTGGTTCAGGCCCCACCCTGGGGTATGTCCACCAACTCTTCTTCTTTATTAGCTTCAATCAGTCATCTACATGCACAGAGCCGCAAAAATCCTACTCTGCACAGGATAGGAGATCTGCGTGCATCTCGCGAGATCCTCCTTCCCCGAGCTAGGTCTAGCACAAAGCCCTTCACAGTCTGTTACAACCACTTACACTTAGCTCTACAAGTTTCTCACAATACGTACAGAGCATATACAAACCATACTTGCACTTAGCACTTAGCTTATCGACCATATACTTATGTCACCTAGATACTTATTTATACTTTACAAAATAGGCCTAAACATGGGTAAACCCATGGGTCGATATTCCCATTCTCATTACATATTCCCAAATCCCAAAAAGGATCCAAAAAGGGGCCAATATCCCGTGATATCTGCTTTGTCTTTCGCTCTGTCTTCGATAGGCTATCGAAGTCCCAAAATAGGTCAAACTTGACCAAGGATCTCCCAAAACTTGGTCAAGGGCGAACATAGATCCTAGATCTTTTGGGGTTCTGGCTTGCCATGACGAATGGCCAAATTATCCTGCAATAACACATTAAGAGGAATATCAACTTAGGTTAAGTATAACGCATTAGCTGTAATAATGAAAAAATGGTTAAGCGATAGAAAACAAAGGTTACCAGTAAACAAGTAGTTGCAGTAACAGAGAAGGAAATCTTAGTAAGAGAGGGAGTCTAGATGAAAATCAAACTGCGTGGACTAAGTTTCGAAAACTTACGATGCAAGTTGTGTTCTAAAAGGGTGTTTTTTTATAACTCGTAATGTACATCCAACTAGCACAAGTATTCCATAACGCTGGTGTGTACGAGGATATTGCAAATCCAATCTTAATTTCTCATTAATGCATGTCATTTCCATAATTAAAGCTTATTAAGTAGGATAGGTGCATTGATTAAAACATCAAGGGAAGTGTTAAACCAAATATTCGTATAAGACCATTATCGGGGTCGAGCTTTTGGAGTATGAAAGATCGTGGTTTTTTCGAACTCCAAAGGGAAATGGATTGAAGGTATATTCTCTTTCATGTGGACTAGTAGGTAGGCCTGGTATGTTAATTAGTGAATAGTGATGCAGAAAGTGGTGGGACCCATCAGGGTGCTAGCATCGGGTTCAATCAACATGAGGGAATAACTAAAACCCTAGGGGAAGGTATTGACAATATATTATTTTTTTTAGAAATCCACGTTGAAATATGTTCTTTAGAGGATTACGGGACTTGGCTGTCGGGGGTTTGAAGGATATGAAAAGTTTGAGATTCGATGACAATGGTATCGAAGAATGTTCTTTAGGCCTAGGAGAAAGTGTAGGACACACACGAGAAGGTTCAAGAGGCCATTGGAGATTTCTTTTTGGAATGATATAAGATGATTCTTAAAAAGGCTCCCGACGAGGATGGTATCGATGGTAATATTCCTTCTATGCCTTAGAAACACTTTTATGTCTCGAAAGCAATAAAAAAAACTCATTGAAGAATTGATAAAATGGGTAGTCAATAGTCCAATCTTGGGATGCCACTTGGGGGGGTGGTCATTTGACAGGTCATCAAAAACTTTGGGGCTTCATGAGAGAAAATAGAGTAAGAACCTGAGTTATTGGAGTGTGAATATTGGAGATTAAAATACTGTGTTAAAAGCAACATTTACCTTTTTAAAATTTCATTCAACTTCCAGCTTAAGGACCCCACATCCAATGGTATGTGTTGGAACTTAGGTCTGCATCCCTTCACTTCCCCTTAATTCACTTATGCATCCTCTTAAGCCTAATTCTTTGTTTTAATGCTCCTCCATAGTTTATGAGTCATCTTGAATTGTTTTTCCCTTCTATTACTTTTGCACCATTTTATTGCTTTCTTGAAACATTGTTCCATGTAATACTTTACTAATCTTATAGCAGGTTGGTGAGGCCTTTTTAGTTCAAAAAAATGTTGATTGCAAGAACAAGCATGTTCTTGAAAACATGGTAAAAGAACGTTGTTTTAATTTTTTTAACATTCATAAATTAATTTAAATATTTAAAAAGTGTGGTGTTGGCGCCTGCATGCACATGAATGATCATGAACACTCTAGTACACAAAAGTCATTTCTAAGTTCATCATCATGCAGTTCATGCTAAGGTCGTGTTAGAATCATACGAAATTCACCTGCAGTTTTCATCATCATGGAGGTTGTGGGGAATTGTAGTTTTAGGTGCAACTTCATCAAAATTAAGGTCAACATATTAGAAGCATAGGAGCATATGAAGGAATCACATAGAAAAGGACCTGAAATAACACATACGTATGAAATGAGGTCTAGGAAAAGCAGAATGTTGGTTGATCACAAAAAAGCTATTGTGGATGAAGAGAAGAGGTTGAAAGAGAGAGGTAAGAAGAGGGTTTTAATCAAGCCAAAGGTGGAGGCCTATGAAGGTATAAATGAAATCCCCTAGGTGCAAATATTGAAACAAAAAATTTAGACTTTGCAATAGCAGAATCAAGAGTTGGAGAAGAAACATTCTAAGCTGCAGAAAAAGACCAAGAGCTAAAGCATGAAGGAAAGGTACAAGTCTTAATCAAACCAAAGATATGAAACAAAAAAAATAGGATATTGAAATGCACCACACTTATTACAAATGAATTACCAAAATATGTAAAGAAAAATCAAAAGGTGCTGCCCAAAATTTTCTGCAAATGCTCTGTATTTTCATTTTTTTTTCATTGTGTTTCAACACTCCTTCTGAACAAATGAAGGTGAATTTGTGAAAACTGAAAGAGATTTTTGTTGAAAAAAGGTCCATGAAGAAAAACCTCTCCCATATGTTACACAGGTATCAGTATTTGATAGAATCGAAGAGACCTTTGAGGCCATCTTTCTAGAAATTCACCAAATGTTGATTTCCCTATTTTTGTCATTGTCTTTTGGTGCGCCTTCTGAACAACTAGAGGTGAATTTGTGAAAAATGAAAGAAACTTTTGTTGAGAAAAAGACCATGCACAAAAAACTCTCTCATATTTTATATAGGTATCATGGTTGGGGAGAATCGAAGAGACCTTTGAGGCCATTTTTCTAGAAATTTGCCAAATGTTGATTTCCCTGTTTTGTCCAGTGTCTATCGGCATGCCTTCTGAACAACTAGAGTTGAATTTATGAAATAAAAAGAGTTTTTGGTTGAGAAGGGTCCCATGGAAAAAATCCTCTCTCATATTTTACACAAGTATCACAGTTTGAGAGAATACAAGAGGTATTTGAGGTCATTTTTCCCAGAAATTCACCAAATTCTGGGTGAGTTTTATTGATCTATGTTCTAGTTCAGTCTCTAGATGGAATGCACGTGGGCATCCATGCGAATTTGACAGACAAAAAAAAATTGGGAAGACTCCTTGCTATGATTTTTTTTTACTCTCGATATCAACATGAGCTCTTGTTGCACTAATAGAAATTTTCTATAAGTCTAGTCAGAGACATTGTTGTGACTTGTAATAAGTTGTTGTCTTTTGATAAAAACAATTCTTTTGAGGTCGAATTAAGGAGAATATTATGAATTGATGCTTCAAATAATATTCACTCAAGTCAAAACAATGTTTACAATTTGTGATTAAGGAGTGGTAGTTGAGTTGATTGATAGGGTCTAGGTGTAATGTGAAGTTTAAATTTTGAGTTAGATCCTAGAAAGGTGGTCAGATCTTTTGGGAAAAAGCGATAAAGAGATCATTTTTTTTATGGTTTAAGGAGGAGTTTTTGGTGGAAAATAGAGGTATCAGAAGGGCTAGACCTTCTTATGAGATTGTAAAGTTCTTTACCTAAAGAATATATGTTGATGACAATTTTTTTTCTTACTCAAATTGGTATGTGTTTAATCTGATCTTGAATGCAAAATTTGTGATGTGTGCAAAGAAAATTTCCTTGTTCTTTCATCCATTGTTGTAGTTTATCTTTTTAGTGATTATGAAACATGTTATACATCTATTTTTTAGTGAAAAGATCAACTAATTGACAACCTATTGGATGATTTTCATCTATATTTTTGTTTAAGTATTAAGATATTATTTTAAGTCTTTATTCTCGTATAGCAAGAAATTCATTGCAGTGTTCGCTATTGTCTCCAGTATTTGTCTTTCATATCCCCAACTGTCCATTAATATCCATACCATTAGAAAAGGAGATTTTATCTTCATACTATGTGGCTTGTCCAACAACATTATCATATTTGAAAACCCATCCATGAGCTGACCAACAAAATCAAATTATAAAAAAACCAACCATTCCAAACTTCAGGTGGCCTAGCTCTTCCCTTTAGTAGTCAGGTGCGGACTTTAGGACCAATATATTATGGCACCATTGTCAGGGAACAAAGTAGCAAAGAAATATTTCCCTGGGAGAACGAAAATGATCAGATATGGTTTTTTATGGTGAACAAAAGCCATGCACATTCAAACCGCAGACCATTCACATGGTGACTCCATGGTTAAAGAATCCAGTGGCGACTCCACAATTTTAAGAAGTCATATTTTCATATGGAAGCCATGTTGGCATGGAGATTTTCTCCTCTTAATTTCTCTGTTGTTCCCGATTTTCCAAATGTAATTTCTACTATAGATGAGTGGGGTGAGTACTTGCCTAGATTTAGAGAAGATAAAGATGATAACCCTGCAGATCATTTGCTTGAATTCCATGAAGTCCTACATCATTTGGGTATACATCATGAGGATGTATTAATGAATATGTTCATGTACTCATTAGAGGGATATGCTAGTGAATGGTACCGATCCTTGCCTCTTTCTATCATTTCTTCACTAAAAAAGTTGCATGCAACATTTAATGATCACTGTAAAAGGTTTTTTCCAACTGATTTTCTTTTCAAAAATTGTTGTGAGGAGTTTGATTTATATATGCATAATTCTATAGTTGGTTCCTCTAATAGTATGAATGAGAATGGAGTTAATGTTAAACAAGTGGAATAAGAGTCATCCCCTTTTGAAGTCATCTCTAGTTTTTCTATTCAGGAGGAAATTTCTATTGATTGTTCTGATGACAAAAATGTTGATCAAAATTTTGTAGAAACATTTGACATTATATCATATATCTCTAACAATGTTTGTTATGATGAGATTTTTTCTCCAAAATTTGACATAGATCAGGATACTATTATGCAGTCAATTTCCCAAGGATGTCATGAGATGGAGGATTTTGAAGTTTAGGTTTCAGGAATTTTTAAAGACCAACCCATCTATGATATATCTCCTGATGAGGAGGAGCATATTTCTACAATGATACAGATGGAACTCCTTAGTAGTAATCCAGTCTATGAGAATTATGAAGAAAACTATCTAGAGAGAAGTGGAGGATATGATATTAAAATCATAAAGAACCATCTAAGTTTCTAGTATGAACTGAACATGCATCATGATTTTCAAGATCTGATGGCCACTTGCATGGAGTTATTTTTCCTAGAGGTCTTAAATGTTACAAAATTTTCCATTCAATCAAGTTACAATTGTAAGTATAAGCTTCCCATTCAATTTCCACTTAAAAAATATTTGTATTTTTGCATTGTTTTATTCTGGTGCAAAAACCAAGGTTATTTTGTCAGACACTTGCTTGCTTGGTTGTATTGGCAATTTCACGTTACATGATCAACTNACCAGAATAAAACAATGCAAAAATACAAATATTTTTGCATTGTTTTATTCTGGTGCAAAAACCAAGGTTATTTTGTCAGACACTTGCTTGCTTGGTTGTATTGGCAATTTCACGTTACATGATCAACTTGACTTATGTTGGTTAGGAGTAGGAGAACAAGCTCATAGTTTGAGAATTTAATTTTCAGTTCGCAGATTTTTTTTCAATGTGTTGGTTTTCAGTGCCTTGTTTTAATAAGAGACTCTATATCCCAAAAAAGTCATTGGGGTGTAGCTGCATTTTCAAGTTTCAGTTTGAATAAAGAAAGAGAGCATGTCTAGAAAACGGAAACAAAGGTAAGTGACAACAAGTTTGGATAAGTAAGGAACCTGATCTACTGTTCTTAGCACATCATAGGGAAGTGATATCCCCAATTGGAGCTAATGTTTTAACGTAGGTCTGCATCCCTTCACTTCCCCTTCATTCACCTATACATCTTCTTAAGCCTGACCTTTTTTTTAATTATCCGGCATGGTCTATGAGTCATCTTGATTTTTTTTTCCCTTCTATTATTTTTGCACCATTATATTTATTTCTTGAAAGATTATTGCATGTCTGGTTTGGGTTAACAACATGGTGTCACCTTGGAATACTTTACTAAGCTTATAGCAGGTTGGTGAGGCATTTTTAGTTCAAAAAAATGATGATTGAAAGAACAAGCATGTTCTTGCAAACATGGTAAAAGTGCATTGTTTTAATTATTTTAACATTCAGAAATGAATTTAAATATTTAAAAAGTGCAGTGGTGGCACATGCATGTGCATGCATGATCATGAACAATCCAGTACATGGAAGTCATTTCTAAGTTTATAATCATGCAGTTTGTGTTAAGGTCATGTTAGAATCGTGCAAATGTCACATGTAGTTTTCATCATCACAGAGGCTACGGGAATTATAGTTTCAGGTGAAACTTCATCAAAATGAATGCCAACAAATCAGAAGCATGGGAGAAGATGAAGGAAGCACATAGAAAAGGACCTGAAATAACACATAGGTATGAAATGAGTTCCAGGAAAAGAAGAATTTTGGTTGATCACAACAAATCTATCATGGATGAAGAGCATAGGTTGAAAGTTAGAGGTAAAAAGAAGGTTTTAATCAATCCAAAGGTGGAGGCCGATGAATTTATAAATGACAACCCCTAGGTGCAAATATTGAAACAAAAAATTCAGACTTCACAACAACAGAATCAAGGGATGGAGAAGCAGTATTCTAAGCTGCAGAAAAATACTAGGAGCTAAACCATGAAGGAAAGGTACAAGTATTAATAAAAAAAAATATCTGAAACAAAAACTATAGGATCTTGCAATGTAGCACACGTATTACAAAGGAATTACCAAAAGTTGTAAAGAAAAAGCAAAAGGCGGTGCCCAAATTTTCTAAAAATGCTCTGTATTTTCTTATTTTTATCATTGCCTTTCGTCGTGGATTCTGAACAACTGGAGGTGAATTTGTGAAAAATGAAAGAGGTTTTGGTTGTGAACTGATCCATGCAAAAAATTGTCTCTCATATTGTACACATGTATCACGGATTGGGAAAATCGAAGAGACATTTGAGTCCATTTGAGCCAATCAGAACAGGTGGGTGGCCAATTATTATTACTTTGAACATGAAGTTGTACAGGATACCTGAGGCAGACCCACCTAGTGTTATTTCCTTGATATATGCTAACAAATGCAGGAAGGTCATCTCTCAGACGAGGAAGTTTGTCTTCTTCGTGATTCTCTCTCAAAATAAGCAAAAGATCACAGCCACATCTAGGGTCTCTGTGGCCGACCTCTCCAAAAAGAAGAAGTAAGTAGATAAGGTCATGGAAGAATACTCAGATATCTTCTCCTCGCCTAATAAGGTACCTCTGCACTGCCATGTCAAGCACCCCATTGATCTGACCCCCAACACACTGCTTGCCAATGGGCCAGTCTATCATCGCTCTCTCCTAGAGAATGAGGAGATCAAGCGACAGATCCAAGAACTAATCCACAAGGGGCACATTCTTCCCATATCATCACCTTGTGGGAGCCCAATCATGTTGGTACAGAAGAAAGATGGAACCTGGAGACTCTACATTGATTATTAGGCTCTGAATAAAATCACAGTCAAAAACCGGTACCTGATTCCCCGAATCGACGACCTCCTTGATCAACTCACGTGGACCAAATACTTCAGTAAGATTGATCTGAAGTTTGTCTACCACCAGGTCCCGATAGAATAGACAGATGTATGGAAAATTGCCTTCAAGTCAAAGGAAGGCCTTTTTGAATGGTTGATCATACCCTTTGGTTTGAAAAATTCTCCAGCCACTTTTATGAGGATGATGGACGATATCCTGCAACCATTCACCAATAATTTTGTAGTGATGTATCTAGATGACATTCTCATTTACAGTAAGACTTGGGCCGAACACTTGCAATATATTCAGCAGGTTCTGCACACCTTGTGGCAGCACAAGCTATATGCCAACTTGAAAAAATTCTCCTTCGGCATGGACAGGGTCCATTACCTAGGATACATAATTGATTAGCATGGTGTACATGTGGATCCAGCCAAGATCCAAGTCATCCGTGACAGGCCAACCCCAACCATACTCACTGAGCTTCGAAGCTTCTTGGGCCTTGCCAATTTTTATCGCATCTTCGTTTTGGGATTCTCCCATATTGCATGGCCCCTCAACCAAATAACCAGGGGTGGTGGTAAGGCAAAATTTACGTGGGGTCGGTCCCAACAATAAGCATTCGACGATTTGAAGCAGCGCTTGTGCTCAGCCCCAGTACTTTCACTACTAGACCTACACCAACCCTTTGAGAACAAGACAAATGCTTTATACTATACGGTGGGCATCGTTCTCACTCAGCATGACCACCCCGTGGCCTATCATAGTGAGACACTATCATATTTTTTCCATAAGTACACTACTTAAAACAAAGAAATGTACTCCATTGTGAAAGCCTGCCACTAGTGGAGACATTACATTCTTGGGAAGGAGACAATCATTCACATTGATCATAAGCCACTACAGTTCATGCAGACATAAGAAACATTGTATAATGATTGCCATCAAAAGTGGTCCACATACTTGCAGCAATTCCACCTCAACATCAAGTATAAAATAGGAAGCACAAATCGCGTCATTGATTTCCTCAACAGACTGCTATTTGTGACACTCACCACGGTGCTAGACTCATGTGGCCATGAGACCTCTGGATGGCCCCAACTCTATGAGACAGACTTAGACTTCGCCATCACCTACCAAATGTTGGGTGCAAACACAGTTGTCGATAATTCCCATCTTCGGGATGGGTTGTTGTGTCGCCTATGCCACATATGTGTTCCATCAAGCGAGCGAGCGAGCGAAGATAATCTAGGAAGCCCACTATAGTCGGGTGGTAGCACACTCTGGTGTCAAAAATATAGTGGCGATGCTACAGAAACATTTCTACCGGATGAAACTTTGACGGGAGGTCAACAAGTATATCAAGTCCTGCACTGCCTACGCTATTGACAAACCGACCACTAAGAAACAGGGCCTGTACACCCCTCTTCTTACTCCTGACAGGCCATGGGAATCCATATTAATGGACTACATGTCGGGCCTCCCATCCACCAAGTGGGGAAATTACTGTGTTTTTGTGGTTGTTGATCACTTTTCTAAGATGGCAATTATGGTTTCCTGCAAGAAGAACATGACAAAAGAGGCCATTGCCAAGCTCTTGTTTGAACGAGTCTGGGTACATTTTGGAATCCCACAAACCATTGTCACAGATCCGGATAGTCGATTTATCATCACATTATGGTCAAGCCTTTGGTCACTACTGGACACCAAGCTCACCAAATCCACGGCCTTCCACCCCCAAACAGATGGAAAAATCGAGGTCATAAATCGAATGATTGTGCATATCCTTCGCATGTATAATTCAAAGAAACCTTGCACATGGGATGATATCCTTCCCTATGTCCACCATATCTACAACCGAGCCATGCATAGCTCAACCAACCACATCCCCTTTCAGGTGGGGTTGGGATTCCAACCATTGGATCCCATAGATGTTACACTTCCCCTTGCGGCCACCTCAACCAACTCATGTCCTTCTTCAACTGAAGCTGACAAAGCCACCCGGTTCATTGAGAAGATCTAGCACATCGACCAACGGGTTTAGGATATCCTACAAAATTCCAATCACAAGTACAAGCAGCGCCATGATCAACATCGGATACCACATAAGTTTCAGGTGGGCGACAAAGTTTGGTTGCACTTGCAGAAAGAACGCCTTACAAGACCCCATCGGAAGCTTCGCCCACTCCATTATGGGTCGTACACCATCTCCAAGGCCATGGGGGGTAATTCTTTTGAGATCAACATTCCTCCTTTCCTTGGCCTGCGCCCAGTGTTCAACATGGATCTCCTTCACCCTTATTTCCCACCATTATTGGACACCTCAGACGTAGCTGAACAGATGACACCAACATAGCTCAAAACCGAATGCATAAAAAAGGAATCCAACGATCATATTGTGGACACACATATCAAGGGCACTCGACAACAAGGGATCCAACTTTATCGAGTCGTCAAAGCAGGGCAGCTCCTGCACCAAGGCAAGTGGCTCATCCAGGGCCAAATTTAGTAGAAATTTCCTCATCTGATGGGGGAACTCAATGCAATGGAGACCATTTCTTCCTAAGGAGGGAGGATTTATCCAGGTGTATATTGATGGCCACCCACCATTTCCAACTAGCTCAAAACAATTTTCTGGCAAATTTGGCAATTTACTATTTTTAGCAGTTTTAACTTATGGGCCATTTTGAGGGCCTAAATGAAGATTTTTTGGGATAGAGCTTCTCAATGATAGGATAAGGCATGATTGAGCCCCCAAAATGAATATCCTCGATGATACCTTTACAACGAGCTATTATACGCCTAAAAAGGAAATCGTATGCAAAAGTTACGACCCTGGGAAGTTGATGTACTAACTTACCCAGACGGGGCCCACGTGACTTTTGGCACTTCATCTCCTAGGGTTAGGTTTTTGGATGTCTAGGGTTTTTGGAATTCCTATTTATTTTAAAAATTCCTTCAGAGCCTCATTGTAATCATCTTCTTGCAAATGAGAGAAACCGTCACATCTCTTCTCAAAGATAAGATGCCACCATTCTAGCAAGCTTGTTTTCGCTGCATTTTACAGTTTCAGCTTATTTCCTTATTGAATGATATTTTTTTTTAAGAAACTATTAATTATCGATATTCATTTCGTTATGCTCATAAAATCCGGATCACCATTTTTTTAGAAATTTGCCAAATGTTGATTTCCCTGCTTTTGTCATTATCTTTCAGCGCGCCTTCTGAAAAACTAGAGGTGAATTTGTGAAAAATGAAAGAGGTTTTTGTTTACAGCATGCTCATTCAAAAAAATCTCTCTCATATTTTACACATATATCATGGTTGGGGAAAATCAAGGAGACCTTTGAGGCCATTTTTCGAGAAATTCTCCAAATGTTGATTTCTCTGTTTTTGTCATTATCTTTCGACGCGCCTTCTGAATAACTGGAGGTGAATTTGTGAAAACGTAAAGAGGTTTGTGTTCAGAAATTTCCCATTTAAAAAACGCTCTCTCATATTTTACAAAATTATCACAGTCTGAGAGAAGCAAAGAGGTATTTGAGGTCATGTTTCCAATAAATTCGCCAAATTCTAGGTGATTTTTATCTATCTATGTTCCAGTTCAGTCTCCAGCTGGATTGCACGTGGGCATCCATGCGAAGTTGAAAGACAAAAAAACTTGGGAAGACACCTTTATATGAGTTTGTTTTACTCCAGCTATCAACATGAGCTCTTGTTGCACTAATATAAATTTTGTTTAAGTCTAGTGAGAGGCATTGTTACCACTTGTAATAAGCTACTGTATTTTGATAAAAATAATGCTTTTGAGGTCGAATTAAGGAGAATATTATGAACTAATGCTTCGAATAAGATTCACTCAAGTTAAACAATGATTATAATTTGTGATTAAGGAGTAGTAGTTAAGTTGATTGATATGGTCTAGTTGTAATGTGAAGTTTAAATTTTGAGTTAGATCCTAGAAAGGTGGTTGAACCTTTTAGGAAAAAAGGATAAATAGATCAGTTTTTGTATGGTTTAGGTGGGAGTTTTTGGTGGAAAATAGAAGTATCAGAAGGGTTGGACCTAGTTACAATATTGTACAGTTATCTACCTAATGAATATATGTTGATGACATATGTTTTTCTTACTCAAATGTGTATGTGTTTAATATAATCTTGAATGCAAATTTTGTGATGTGTACAAAGTACATTTCCTTATTCTTTCAACCATTGTTTTAATTTATCTTTTCGTTGATTATGCAACTAGTTATACAACTATTGTTTAGTGAAAAGGTCAACTAATTGACAACCTGTTGGATGATGTGCATCTAGATTTTTTTTGAGTCTTAAGATGTTATTTTAAGTCTTTATTCCCATATAGCAAGCAATTCATTGCATTGTTAGCTATTGTCTCTAGTCTTTGTATTTCATATCCCCAAATGTCCATTAATATAAATACCATTAGAAAAGGGTATTTTACCTTCATACTATGTGGCATGTCCAACAAGATTATCATATTTGAAAACCCATCCTTCAGTTGACCAACAAAATCAAATTATCAAAAAACCAACCATTCCAAACTTGAGGTGTCCTAGCTATTCCCTTTACCAGTCAGGTGTAGATTTTAGGACCAACAGTCTGTATGCAATCTGTAAAGAATAACTTGTTATAAATGATCATCCACATAATTAGAGTGATCATTTTTGGGGAAACTTCAAAAATCTGGAGTGAAATTGTGAGAGTGATGCCACAGAAGAAAATTAGGTTGATTGTTGAAGACCGAAGTGTTTTCTTTACATCTCTTTCCCGGCATTGCTTCAATTCTAGTGAGCATCCATAGCCCTGATGAAGATACCTTGGTATCATACAAGCATGGCCTCACTGCCAAAGAGCATCCATAGCCCCGATGGGTTTACTTGTACTTCCCATGATTTTCAATAGCGTTTTCAACTTCCTTATGATTATTCTTTTGAATCCACCTTTTAGATATAGAATTTAGATATTGAAAATGAAATATAGGTGATGATAAATAGGAAGCGAGGTGATACGAAAGTCATTTTGATATGCTAGTCTCAATCAACAAATTTTCTTAGCGGGTTTGCAAACATGAATCACCGATACATTTTAAAATTGGGGAATAATGGGAAGAGACACTAGATTTAAGTGGAAGATAATGAATTCAGTACATTTCAGGAAAATTGAAAGGAACATCATTGAGACCTGAGAGTGGTCACATAAGAGTGAATAACAAATGAAAATCGTCGAAAGGTAAAAAATTTAAATGTCATAAGGTTTTATTTTGGTACAGATGAACAAGTTACTCTTTTCTATGTTACCATTTGTTGATGGGGATAAACCTATGTCTCTGATGCAAAAGAATGACTTGTCCAAATTAGAAGACAATGGCAGGGGGGTTATTTAAACTAGAAAACTGAAGAAAAAGGAATAAATAAACTCAAATAATGGTCATATTATTGAAAAGAAAAACTAAAAATGAAAAATACAACTGAAAAACTACTATGTACAGGGCTACATCACCATAGGTTATCAAGAGAAGTATTTATTCAGTATTTGGCCATTTACAGGGAATTCCTCCTCATCTCCCTATAATGTTTTGAGCCTGAAACTCCTAGGGCCTATTTTCTAGTAGATTGGATAGGGTCCTAGCCATAGTTTGTGGAATTTGGAACGTTTTCCTGTAATTTCATTAGCTTTGTCCCACTTGAGAACAACATCTCCTTCTTGGAAATATTTATTTCCTACATTTGATTTATTGAACCACCTTTTAACCATTTCTTGTTGTTGAGTCAAGTTCAACTTAGATTTTTACCTTTCTTCTTCAAGTTTTAACAACATGTTTAACCTTTCTTGCATTAGCAGACAGTATTCATCTTGGACGGATTGGGCCAATTGTAAAGTAGGTAGGAAAGTATGGGTTGGAACCGTGGCTTCTTGTCAGTAAACTAGGAAAAAGGGGGAGTTACCAATGGATGACTTGGGAGTTACTCTATCAGCCCAAAGAGCATTCTGAAGAGAAAGATTCCAATTTATTTGATTATCGTTGACAGTCTTCTTGAGGATTTTAATGAGTTTCTTATTAGTGGACTCTGTTAGAGCATTTCCTTATGGATAGTAATTCCCTGAGTACTTAACCTTGATGTTTTTTTCGAGAGTGAATTCAATTAGCTTAAGAGAAAAAAAAATTACTTGGAATTATCAAAAACTAAAAAATCTCAAATTCCAAACCTGGCAATGATGTGTGATTCAAGGAACAAAATCACTTGATTTTCGTTGATGGTTTTCAAAGGGATTGCTTCACTCCATCTATGGAAATAATCAATGGTCATTAATATTTATTTATGCAACTGCGATGAGTTTGGATTGATCTCCCCGATAATGTACATCCCCCACTGTTGGAAGGTGTGTTCAATGATGATAGGTTGTAATGGGAAAGAAATTTTATTTTCTCTTCCAATTGAGGTTTGGCACCCTTGGCATTTCCTATCATATCCATGAGCATCTTTAAATAAGGAAGTCTAGTAGTACCCTTCTCCGAGGATTTTTTTGTATAGTATTATTCCCACTGTAATGTCCTCTTGTGGGTCCGCCATGGAGCTCATACATGGCTTTCTCAGCATCCTTTTTCTCCATGAACCTAAGGAAAACGCTATCATACTTTTTTCTGCATAGAATCCCCTGTATCATCTAACATTGGGCGGATTTGAGCACTAGATCCCTTTTCTTCTTCGGGTCTAAATAGTGTGGAGCCTATCCATGAGTCAGGTAATATTTCATTTCATAGAAGCATGTATCTGAACCAACTGGGATGTAGCATACTTCCTTTTCAAATATCTCAGAATCTTGATAGAAAGCATCTTCATGAGATTCAATGCAAGGGAATTCTGCAACTAATTTGCATAGCCCTTGTCCTTTAACTATCTTCGCAGGTTTTATCTCTAGGTCATATTCTTGTAGAGATATAATACAATTTGCTCTCTTTTCTACCAAATCCTTTTGTTCTAGGAGGTTCCTAACAGCTGGGTAAAGAACAATAACCTTAGTTTTAGATTTGAGTAATAATGGAAAAAATTGTTTGACAACTTTGAACACCTCATATGCATGTTTATCAACTTCAAGATAATTCAACTCAGCTCCTTGTAGGACTGAACTCATAAAATCCACAAGAAACTCGTCTCCTTTTGAGTTCTTATGTGTTAAGACTGCCGCAAATGAAGTATGGGAGGAAAATGTGTAGAGGATGAAATATCGATCAAAATATGAACTCAAAAGTGTTGATGTTTGATTAATATCTTCTTTTATTTTCTCAAAATCCTCCTTTTCTTTAGATCCCCAACTAAATTGAACATTCTTATTTATCATATATTGTAGGGGTTTACTATCTTGGCAAAAATGGGTATGAATCGTCGAATGAAACTTATATTTCTAAGGAATGAATGCATATATGTTTTGTTGTGAGGGGGAGGAATATTAGTGATTGCTTCTATCCTATCAGTTTCAATCTTCATACCATGTTTGGAGACAATGAAACCAATAACTTTTCCTTCATTTATGGAAAAAATGGATTTCTTGGGGTTCAGAGATATCCCATATCTTCTGCATCGATTAAATACCGTCTTCAAGTGAGATACATGGTCCTCTTTATTATTCGAGAAGATGGTCACATCATCTAGGTACAGTACCACATATTCTCCCAGAAGACCTATAAAGGCAATCTCCACGGCTCGTTGAAAAGTGGCTCCAACATTTTTCAGTCTGAAAGGCATCTTTTTGTAGGTGTATGTTCCCCATTTGGTTATGAAAAATGTCCTAAGCTGGTATTCATGAGATACTAGGACTTGATTATATCCTGAGAATCCATCTAGCAGGGAGAGCGTTTTCGCTCTAGACACACATTGTAGAATTTGTTCCATGGGAGTCACATGGTCGTTATATTTTTCTGAGGCTCTGTTTACATTTCTAAAATCAACATAGAGACTGTTATGCCCATTCGTTTTCCTTATTGGCACTAAGTTTGATATCCACTGTGTATTCCTTACTGGAACAATGATTCTGACCGCCAACAATTTATTTAGCACTGCTTTAACTTGAGTTTCAAGACTAGAGTGCATTTTCCTCAACCCTTGTTGGAAAGGCTTGGTTTGAGCTTTCATGGGAATGACATGCTACATAATATTTGTATCATATTTCTTGAGGTCCTCATACATCCAGGAGAATATATCCTTATATTATTTAAATAACTTGATGTATGCCTTCCTTTCTTCAGGAGAACATTTTTTTCCTAGGTTGATGTTCTGAGGAGAAAACTCTAATACCAAGTTTACTTTTTCAAATTGTAGGTATGAGCTATTGGTCTTGCAGTTCGTGACCTTCTTGAATTTTTCTTGAAGGTCTTAGAGTTTTTCTAGCATGACCACACTTCTGGGAATATTTTTGGACGAGCCTATTGTGTTTGTTGTTTCATCATTATCGTTATTATCCGTATTCATCAACATGTCATGTTGGCCTTCATCTATGATAGAATCCTTGAAGGTATTTTTGAGGTGTAGAAAATTGGTGAGTTGCTGGTCATCGTCAAAGACCCTCCAACTTACGATATTGTTTGGAATGGATGGCCTGTAAAAAATTTCAATAGAGAAGGAGTTAGGCATCAATCTATTCGAGGGTATTAATCTAGATGCCACATTTTCCAACAAATCAATGTCATAATTTAACGACCGGGGAACGATGTTAATATTGAAAGTAGTGAAAGATTTAACTAGGTCTCAGACCTCGGACTGATAAGTTTTTAGGTGACTTGAAAGACAATGAATAGTGTTTCATACCAGTC
Source organism: Picea mariana (assembly GCA_032191745.1). Classification (NCBI taxonomy): domain Eukaryota; kingdom Viridiplantae; phylum Streptophyta; class Pinopsida; order Pinales; family Pinaceae; genus Picea; species Picea mariana. The sequence goes on from JASDQU010012190.1 coordinate 32,904, forward strand.
TGACGATGATTTCAAAATCACCAAATACCTTGATTTTTTTATGCTTTCAAGTTAGTTTCCTTTATAAGTCCCTATACAAGGGCCTCCCATTCGATAGTATTGTTGGTGCAAGGAAATTCCAGTCTGCATTCAATTAACATTTTAGTACCTTTTGGGTCTTGTAGTATGCAATCTTCTCCTATGCCTTCTAAATATTTTGATCAATCGAAAAATAAAATCCACATATCAGGATCACATTGTTTTATTTCAACTGGTATTTTTGAATTTTCATATTTTTTGGTTTTATAGAGGTTAATGGAGTTAGTGCATTTTTCTAACTTATCTCTAGAAACTACGTTAGTTTGTACATCTAGGGGATTATTAGTTTGATCAACTATATTGATACTGGACTCAATAATCTGGGTGCAATGAAGGATTTGGGATTTTTCATCAGATTCCACGACTGTTGATGGTTCAACTTTGAAGTTCCCAAAAAATTTCTCAAATGAACAATTCCCAAGAATGGAATGATCGAACATCACTGGTTCATTCAGATCATTCAAATCAGTAACAAAAAGTTTCATGTACCTTTCTCTTTCAATCCTGATTTGGTTCATTTTACCGTTGATAGGGAGCCATAAATGGGACCATTCAGTAGAAAAGTAGCCATTTAACATGGCCGACCAATATCAACTTAAGAGCATTCCATAGTTATCAAGAATGTCCACTACTTTTATATCTATGGTTTGATGAAATTTTGGGTTAGCAGACATCCTAGTAAAAACCTTTTTCAATTCTCTGATCACCTTAACTTTAGTTCTATCTAATTGGAAGATCTGAATGTTAAATGGTTCAAGTTTGATGTTAATATTCTCACATACTTTAAGGGGCATGACATTAGAAAAATCTCCTAAGTCCACCATGAAATTATGAACATTCATATTGAAGAATTTGAAAGTGATGAAAAAAGAAGGGGTGTTGGAGATGGATATTTGACCTATTAAGGATGCATTGGTCACAACTTGAATTTTGGATGGATTACCATTGTCAGGTGAATTTACCTTTGTGATTACCTTTTTGATTCCTGAAATCTAAGAGAAGTTTTACCTTGCAACGTCCTGAAGAAATTTTCTTGGATTTGTGGAATCTTCATGAGTTCAAAAAAAGAAATGTTGTATTTTTTTTTCTTTAGATATTCTAAAAATTCATATTACAATTTGGCCAAGGGTGTAGGCAAAGTATTTTGTTTTGTTGTTTGGTCTATTGTTTTGGGATTGGAGGAGATATTCTTAGATGAATTAGGGGTAGTATTGGTCGAAAGAGAATATTGTTTGGGAGTAGTGGTAGTGGGAGAAATGGGATTAGGGGTACCGGGTGTGTTATTGGAAATATTCTTACTGACACTCCTACTGGTTACAAATTTTTCTGAGATGTGTACTTCTTCAGCTTCTTCTTCATCTTCTCCAAAAGATATGTCCAAAAAATAATTTAACTGTTCTTCAACTGGCTCATCATATTCTTGGGGTTGTTCATGCTTTTCTTGACCTCCATCTCCCTCATCAGTGGTTTTAGTCTTATTATCTGTTACCCAAGTTTTAAGGTTCTGGAAAATATCTTCCATATTGATACCTTCCTTTTGAGAGGGAGTGGCTTTACTGGTTGGAGGAGTGTCTTTATCTTTCATGGGTGGGAAATTAAAAAACATTTTTTTATTGGAAGAACCCTCTCCATTACCCATTTTTAGGTCAACCAAGTCTTTGGACAAATTTTTCATGATTCTTTGAAGAGATTCCATATCCATTGAATAAGAGGGATTTTTATCTTCACTATATTTAGATGTAGATATTTTACTTGTACCTTTATCTTTAGACAGTTCTGAGTTTGAACTAACATTTAAACTTAATAGATTTTTCTCAAATTTAAAGGCTTCCTGAAAATCTTCTTCTAGAGTATCTTTTTCAAAAACATTTACATACATGGCCATAGACATGGGTAAACTAGAGGTGTAAAATTTAATAGTGATGTCTTCAACAGGTTTTGAGGCCCGTGGGATTCATTTTAACAAAGTGAGGAGCAATTGATTGTAATCAGTAACTAATTCTTTTGAATCCATCTTTACCCTTGATAGTTCGAGAACCCGAGTGGCTGGTGTTTTATTTTTCCCAAATTTTCAGAGGAAAGAGTTTTCAAAAGTTCTCCAATTCGGAATAGAGGCTTCTTCCAAAAAGAAATTCCACGTTGATGATTTTTCTTCAAAGGTAAGGGGAACCAGAAAGTAGACTAAATCTTAGTGATGAATGCTTTCTAGCCTAATAACCAACATGCATTTATTAACATGGTTCTCGGCTGAATCTTTTTTGTTGGGATCAAATTTAGGCAGGAATTTCTCAGGGTGTCTAGGCATGTCATGCTGAATTCCTGGTACAAAACCTGCATCAGAAAAAAATCAAGGCTGGTAGGGGGGAGGATTATGGTTCTAATTTTATCCAGCCATGTTTAGAGGCTGATATACAATGATCTGATGTGGGTTATATTCAAATTCACTCTCAGATCCACCCCCTTCTTCTAACTTGTTTCTGGGGGTGTGAGGGGGAGACTCGAGAGGTGAGGGTGGTCTACCTCCTGCTCCATCGGTGAGTATATGATACTCAATATTAAATTTCAAAGACTCAAGGAAATCATATGTACCTTCAATAACATGATATTCAGGAGTTCCAATCGAACGATTCTTGATAGGAGTAAGGGTCAATGAAATACGGATCTGTATGTTGAAGGTCTTCTTGATTTTCAGGCAGAGAGTAATATAAGGGCAGTTGTTCGATATGGGTACTATTTTTTCTAGTTAGTGCACGATTATTTCATTCGGTCAAGCATTGGACTATAGATTCGATCTCTAAGAGAGTTAGGATATGAGGTTGAGAAGAAGAGAAACATGTTTTGGGATGAGAGGGAACACGGTGAGTGTTGATATGAGATGGAGTATTCACCATATATTATGAAGGGAATACATTATGTTTAGAATAAATTTGATACAAATTAGTCGTGGAATAAAATCTTACTTGTGGGGAAGAATAGGAAGAATTCAAATTTCCATTTGTAGACATTCAGTTATGTGGCCCTCCTTCTAGCGCCATTTTCGTTGATGGGCCAAAATGACACGTTCAATCAATTGAGGGAAAATGCCTGATGGAAGGTCCCAATTAGACCCACTCTTGTTTGGAGTAGCTCCTCCGACAATATTTTGGCATGGTTACAAACTAACTAAAATACTAACTACACTATGAACCTAAAATATGAATCTGAGAACCAAGGTTCTGAGATGAATTAAAAAATAAGATAAAAGAAGTAAACACAACTAACCAACATTTTAACTAATAAGTACATGAATATTATTCTAAGATGCAGTTTCTAAACTAATACTATATAAATTAACCTATCCTGATCATAAGAAAACTAACAGAATAAATGATTACAGTGAATAATGCACATAACTTGAGTAGAATAAATTCATGACACAAGTTATACATGAATTTGATAGCATAATCTGTTAGAACCAAAATATTGATAAACTTAACAACATCATACGAATTTTTTACTCATCTTTGAAAAACTACGTTAACTGCAACCTGCAAACATTAATATAGAAATAATTCATCAATTGACATTCGCAGACTACACAGAAAGATGCATAAACATAATAATCTCACTCAAACATATCAATACCATAATATTCAAATTCAGAATGTCTCTTCGATTCAAATTAACTTGCAGAAAAATATATTGTCTTGCTAGCTTCCAAAACCAAAAGCCCCTTCAAATGGGTAGGGCTCCCTTTATATAGTGAGAGGTGAATCTTTACAATCATTTTTCTTGGTAATCACAGAAATTTGATATGTTTCACAAAAAGGACTCTTCATTTTCTAGAAAAGATTACAATATTAGAAGAAAACAACATCTGGAGAGAAATGAGGAATTTTGTAATCATGACGTAGTTTTGTTCTGTTGTTGGTCTTGGTATTCCTTCCAAGTGGAGTAGTCATTTAAAATTCTCTCGATCTTTCTCGATTGCAATATCTCTAATACTGATTCTCCGTTACATACTTTTGCAGGCACTTCTTGATATAACTACTTTGTCATGGTTTTTACAAAGGATTGAATCTTATGGGTGAGCCAGGTAGGAAACAACATATTTTATTAAATTGATTTTTCATCAAACAGAATCAAATCCAGAATGCTTGTATGATTGGTCTTCTTTAGATATTCCACCTCAACCACCTTGGTGCTGAAAAAATTCATTTAATCTATAGAATGCAATGGTTGTGCCCCTACCTCTGTAATGAGATCATTAACATCTTTCCACAGTTGTGCACATGTGTCAGAAACCACCTCTTGGGTGGAACGAACACTCGTGAATAGAGGTTTGTTGATGTAAAAAAAAATTCGATACCTGATTCTTTATATTTTAAAGTAAACTGGTAGGGAGGTAGGTGGAGGTTGAAGCCCGCCTTACCAATTTACCATTTCCTCAAACTATTTGCTAGCATCCTGATATCTTCCTTGAGTGTCAATCATATTATTTTGCAGATTAAGTTGTTCTTGTCGCTCTACCTGTACGTTGATCAATAGACTATGGAGTTCATTCTTTTCCTTTTCTAGATCTTCGATGATGACTAGTGATTGTGCTTCGATGGACTCCATGGTACATGTCGATGCTCTAGTATTTTCTAGAGCGAAATTAGGTTTATGTCTTTCGATTTCCAACTCATTCCTGTGGGTGTCTCATAGGATTTGCATCCTCTTTTCAAACTCTTCATTAAAATCATCTCTTTATTCCTGTAGGGAAAAATTGATCTTATCTCAGTTTAGACTTTCAATTGTGTTGACATCTTCCTGGACATCTATAGCGAGTTTGTCTTTTACTCCTTTCAAAATTATTTCCATCTCTATTACTTGGGTCCTAGCAATGTTCAAGGCATTAATTACCTCCAAAACAGAAAAGGCATTTAATCCTGTGAAGGCATTGATCGTTGAATCCACTTGAATCGTGTTATCTTCAGGATCAGAGCCGACCATCCATTCCAAAATCCTTTCAGCATGTGACTTAGACTTGGAGTATTCTCCTCTTTTTATTTTTGTTGATCTCTTCTCGATGCTTCTAGTTATGTTGTTGAAATAGTAATCTCCAATGGGGACTACATATCCTTCAAAATTGAGAGATTGAGAAGAGAGCGAGGAATCCCCTGGTATGGATATTATGGGGCTATAACTCGAAGTAGGTATATTCACAATGCCTAGGTCTGGTGTCTATGGAGTGCTTGGGGTCTGGTTTAAATTCTTCTTTAAAATATCATCAGTTTTCCTCTTTGATTCAACTTCATCAGCCAATCGCTTCACCTTTTCCTCTTAAGCCAATTTCCTAGATTGTTCTTCATTAGCTAGCCTCTTGGCTTCCTCGTCCTCTACCATATTTTTAGATTCTTCTTATTTCTTGGTCTGTAGAGCTTTCTAATGTGTTGTGCATTCATGTTTTAGTCTGATATTTTCCTCAGTATGCCCCCCTTTGATAATCTTGCTCTGCTTGGAGCATTTTTTTCTCGAGCTTCTTTTATTTTTGCCTCTTCTCTTATTCTTTAGCATTGCCAGCATATTTCTCTTACTGACACAACTTATGGAATTGAGATAAAGTTTCCATCTTTAATTCTTCTTGTTCGAGATCAAGTTATCACTTTGTCGCGTCATGGGGTAATTGGTGCAAGACTTCATCGTACAAGAGTACTCCTTTAAATTTATCCTCTTCAAAATCAATGACATGAATATTTGGATGAGTGAGGCTGATATTGTAGACATCATTGATAGACATATCATGAGTATCATGGCCTCTAGGCTCACCCAAGCACAATATTAACTCATGTAAGGTCTCAGCCTCCTTCCTTGCGTATTGAGCATTGGAGATGGAATAACTTCCAATGTGGACAGGGAAGATTGGCCGCAGTATTTTATTGTTGGTTTGGAATAGTGTGGTGATGTAAGACCCCATCATTTGGTATGTTATTTCCCTCATTAGTAGCTGGTCTTGGACGAAATATGGAAAGATATGTGGGGCCCCTAACCCTGATGAATGAATAATACTTGTAGAAAAACCAATCATCCACTCCTTTCATCCCATTTCTAGCCTCAAAGGATATCTTGTTATTGGGGAAGCTTAAAAGGAGGAAGTGCAGAGGGGCAAGGAATAAATTTCAAATATCATAAAAATGTTGTTTGAAATTTAGGCTCTGTAATTGGGAGAAATAAACATGAATGGGGGGATGACTTCGGTCCCAATTCCATCCAAGTTCGAGAAAATGTACCAAGGAAAAAATGGAATCTATCAAATAAGAAGACATATAAAAGCATGGCTTCTTCATACCTGAGAGATTCTTTGCGTCTAAACATATGTTAAAGGCTATTATCTCTGCCTAGTTGAAGATATATCTTGTTCTAACGACAATGTGTGCCAAAGGTAACTAGTCAATTTGGAAGTGAATACTTTTTTCTTCCTTGTATAAATGGGAGAGCATGGCCACCAATAGGTTGTAAGGAGTTTTAAGACTATGGGTGGGGACCAATTTCTAACCTTTCTTAAGGGTTTCATCCTTGTCCACCCACCAGTGTTTCATTTGTTTTTTCGGTCCTTTGTTGGCCTGGGAAAATCCTTTTAGGAAAGGTTCATTCAATGAGAAAGTAGGAGCGAGAAGGTGATATCTAGTGATAATATCCTCTATTCTGAGAGAATTTACTCGTGCCCCTTGCTTGACCATGATGTTCATCATGGAAGCGTCCCTTTCTTGTGCTGCCTTGTTTTATGGGAATAGTTGTGTCTTGCAAGATACCCAATGAATACAACATTTTAGGATATTCTGGTACCCCTCTAAAACTTCATCGTCTGGAGGAAACTCTACGGAGTTGAATATTCTATAGATCTCTTCAAATCTGGGGCAGTGGTCCTCGCCAGTATGAGGAATTGTTTCAGTCACCAGAGTTTTGACCAGACGAGATGATGATTCAAGTCCTACAACACCCTAGAAGTATACCAAAATCCTAGATCTTTTGAGGTTCTGTATCACCATGAAGAATGACCAAATTAGCCTAGAATAACATGTTAAAAGGAATATCAACTTATCTTAAGTATAACGAATTAGATCTAATAATGAAAAAATGGGTTAAGCAATAGAAAAAAAAGGTTATTGGTAAACAAACAATTGCATTAACAAAGAAGGAAATATTAGTAAGTGAGGGAGTCTTGACAAAAATCAAACTTTGCGGACTGAGTTTTGAAAACTTAGGGTGCAAGCTTTGTTCTGAAATGGTGTTTTTTTATAACTCGTAATGCACATCCAATTAGCACGAGTATGCCATAACTCAAGTGTGTATGGGGATCTTTCCAAATCTGATCCTAACTCTTCCCATTAATGCATGTCATTTCCATAATTAAAGTTTATTAAGTAGGATATGTGCATTTACTAAAACATCGAGGGAAGTGCTAAACCAAATATTTGAATAAGACCATTATCGAGGTCAATCTTTCGGAGTACGAAAGATCGTGGTTTTTTTGAACTCCGAAGGGAAAGGTATTGAAGGTATATTCCCTTACATGTGGACCAATGGTTAGGCCTAGTGCGTTAATCAATGAATAGTGATGCGGAAAGAGGTGGGACCCATCGAGGTGACTCAACATGAGGGCATAACTAAAATTCTAGGGGAAGGTATCGATAGTATATTCATTGTATTTTATAAAGGAGCACTAAACTATGTTCTTTACAAGATTTTGAGACTTCTCTATCGGGGGTTTAAAGGATATGAAACGTTTGAGCTCCGACGATAACGATATCAAATAATATCCTTTCATCCTAAGAGAAAGTGTAGGACACATGAGAAGGGTCAAGAGGCCACCATAGTTTTCTTTTCAGAATGAGATAAGATGATTCTTAAAAAGGATCTCGACGAGGATGATATTGACAGTAATATTACTTCGATGCCTTAGAAACACTTTTATGTCTCGAAAGAAATAAAAAAATATATATTAGAGAATCAATAAAACAGGTAGTCAACATTCCAATATCGAGATGCCACTTGGGGGGGTGGTCGTTTGACAGGTCATCACGAAATTTGGGGTTTTGTAAGATAAAACAAAGAGTCGGAGTGACCAAAGTGCAAAGATCAGAGACTAAAATAACACATTAAAAAAGGACTCTGACAAACGCGATCTCGAAACAGATTTGAGTTGATCTTAGGTTTCCTTAGAGAAATAAGGATTTAGGTCTTGTAGGGTAAAAGATAGTTGCGAAAGAAAAGGAGAAAAATATTTTTGGGGCCCCATAAAATTTAGAAAAATGGGGGTGTTGTTGTGAAATGACCCACAACACTAGGGTACATCTTATATTCATTTCATAGATGGTGTGTTATTTTCTTATCTTCTTTCATTTTAATTTCAATGTTTTATGTACTAAACTAGTGATATTAAATATAAAATCTAAAGTAAAACATTTAGTACTAACATAAAACATAAAGAAAGATTTAACCAAATTATCAACTAAAACATAGAGAACCAATACAAACATAGTTAGATTTAAACAAAAAACTATGAATAAATGAATTATGCTTGCATAAATATCAAGCCTAGAACATTGTGTACAATAGAAAGAGAACTTGGGTAACATTTTCATTTTCCTAATCATACCTTTTGATCCCTAATAAAAAAAAAACTTTCCCTTTCATCCTTGAGATATCCATGTATGGAATTCCCCATTTAATAAACAATTCTAAAGAAAAAAAAGAGGAATAATTGCATCTCAAGAACATGAATGGGGTTTCTTTAGATCACCATAGGAACTACCATCACAAACTTGGTTTATGTGCCTTAATGATGGTGTAATCCAATTATAACCTTAAACTCCAAACAACAATCATTTTGTTTTCAATATCAATAATTTATTTTGGATGGCATAAAAAATAACTTCGAGAAATTATTTAAAATAGAAGAAACAAAAATTAATCTTTCAACTCAATAATACTTTTCATAACAAAATATAGCCTAATGTATTGTTTGTAAAATAAATGCCATATAAATCCTTTTACATGAAATTCCTATTGGAATAATGATAGATAGTTAATTCTTTTCATTCACACTCTCTCCATTTTGATATTCTCCAATCTTATTTTTAGTTTGACATATATGACATGTTTTAGTTTTTAGATATAAATTGAGTAAATATATTTTTAATAATCTTAAAGAAGTGTATCCTAAAACAAATGCAATAGTTCTACATACTAATGATTACTCTAATCTACTTATCCTAAAATCAACATATTTTGGATTTTAATTTATTTATACATTTTCTTTGTTATATATGTTTCGATTTTTTTACCATGTTATATGTTATGTTTTAAACTTAATATTTTATAGTGTTTAAATGTGTTGGATATGTAATACTTGGGATTGCATTACTTATGTAAATATGATTGTAAATATGAAGAGTCGTAGGTGATAGGAAGAGGCATATAGAAGGTGAATACAAATTGTCACTCAGAAATGTATTTATAGACATTTATGTTAATGCATTCTGTCATACCTATCCTAATAGTGCTATCAGAGCACATGTTAACTCCATGAATTATTACTCTTGGCATGTCCTTTCCCCTAGCTTGTAGAAAATTCCTTCCTATCTATCCCTCTTCCTTCTGAACCTATGGTCATTTTTTTGTTCTAGTAAGTCTCTTGGAAATTGTAATCTCCATGTGATCCATTTGTGTACCCCATTCACAGTCAGTTCTAGTTTGCACTCTCCCCTCGCATGAAGCCCTAATTTTCTCAGGCTTGTATGATGGTAAAACCATGGTATCATTCACCCACTCCATTCATCTTTTTTCATGTCCGTAATGTCACATTCCTCTTCCTCATTCCATGCTTGTTGAGGAAACTAAATGAGATTTATTTTACACCAAAATTTGGTAATATTTCGAAGTTTGTTTTTGTACCTTTACCATTTGGCATCAAGCCATTTGGAATTAGGTGACATTGTCTCATAACATGTGGGTCGTGGGTTCTAGTGGTTGGAGGTATAACACTAGAGACATAACTTATCATTGTATGGGAGTTTCATAAATCTGGCTCAAATTCATTCTCATGGGTTGATATTGTGAGGAGGCTCCATTGATATTTAACAAAATTGAGAATTTTCAACTTTTTAACAGGATGCTTTTGTTTTAGCAATGATTCCTTTGCATTAAATTATAAACTCTATATACTAGAATTTGTTGTTCTAGGAGTGTTGATAATAGATAAAGAATATAGATACACAATTTTAGATATGATTATATTGTGTTCATGAGTATATCTTAGTTTTTTTGAATGCCTAACTTGACAATTTTACCTCGACTTGAAGAGTTGTATTCTCATTGTACATTTTTTTCTTTGGAATACTTGACTTCTTGCATAGTTTCAAAACTCTATTGGAAAATGCATTCTCTCATATCCATCATCGGTGTGGTGGTGACTAGTAAAGAGAACTACTGGGAATGGTACAAAAAGATCAAAAGCACTCCGATATTCAATGATATGTGGAAATACATTTGTGAAGTTGCACCTTCCAATGATGAGGAAGAATGCCATTTAGAGGAGCAATTGACAGAAGCACATCTGAACAGTAGCATATCGACCATTCCTACATCAAATAAGGAATGTGCCATATGGAAGGATAAATAACAGAGAGCATATGTTGTGATTTATGAAATAGCGAGTGAAGAGGTGAGTCATAATATTGCATCCAATAATGACTCCTATATTACTTTGAAGAGATTGAATGACTTGTATGACACACACTTGGAACTAGAACTAATACAACTAATGGTGAATCTCTTCAACTTAGAGTTGATGAATGATGATCCTATGGCTTTAGCTTCTAAAATAAAATCCATAATGCATGACATTAATGCCACTGGGGTGGAGATATATCCCCCTCTCATATCCTTCTTTAAGGCCCTCTACCCTACATATTCTCACTACCTTGAATATCTGCAAGCTAGTGGTCAAATGAAATCCATCACATTTGACAAGTTGGTGGAGAAAGTTGCAGAATGTGAGAAATCCTTTGGAAAGAAGTTATGTCATTCAATTGGCGAGACCATGTTCCCTGCTCAGAAAGGAAAGTGTTAAATGCATGATTATTATATAGGAGAAGGAAACAAAATAGGACATGGAAGAAATACTTTCAGAGGTAGGGGGGTAGACACAACCAAGGTGATAGATCCAATATTCATTATACCTGTTGAAAAAAGAATGGGTCACATGAAGTGAATCATTGCATAGTTCCATGGGAGAAGATCAAAGAAGAAATACATAATAATAAAGAGTACAAAGGTAAAACTTCAGAACCAACGAAAGTTAAAGCATCCAAATCTTCTCATTACGTTGTTTCCCATTGAAATATAGGAGGAATTGAATATTTTTTTAACACTTCCTTTTCTTCTTGGAGATATGCATGGCATCTTGAAACATGTGCAACCTCCCACATGAAATTATGAAGATACTTCTTCAAAGAATTCAATGATAATGTAGATGACAAAATGTCTTTTTCATATAGATCAAGTCTCAAACCTTCGAGAATGGGCACTATCAGGCTTAAGTTTCATAGACTCCTAAATTTTCTTATTCATAATGTGCTTTATATTCTTGAGCTACAAAAGAATTTGTTGTCCCGTGTGCACATCCGATAGCAAGGCCAATCTATTCATATGTTCGTTGTAAAATTTTAAATAAGGAAGGATTTTTACAACATGGTTGTCATAACCGGAATGGAAGATGTAAGACTATTGAATCTGAAAGGGACATCTGTACATGCACAAAATTTTGCATACCTCTCTCATCATGATGAAGGTATAATGACATGTCAGAAGATTGGTTGTTGTCATTGATGTCAACCCTAGTCATGGGTTTTGGACTGCAAGATTGATAAAGGTATTTGGACATGAAGGACAATGCACATACATATACAACACCCATGGATGGATAGTATACATCATGTTGTTTCCAGTGGTATGTGGCACATCACGTGGATCCTCATGGTTGAGGAGAAATGAATTTTTGAAGATGACAAAGTGAATTGAAGAAGGAAGTGCATGTAGGCCCTGAAGATAATTAAAGAAAAGAATTACAAAAGAAGAAAGTGTCAGGTCGGCCCTAATGTTAAAATGAAGTGACATAAATGGTATAAATAAACATCATTATACATTCATTTGATACAAGTCAAATTTCAAAGGAAATAAGAAGTAAAGAAGGCCATATTTCAAGGGAGGATGAAATATTTTGGTGATGTGTTCTATGGTATGTTATTTTCAGGTCATCTTACCATTTTTGCTATAGATTTTTTTCTAGAATGATTCAGATGGTGCAATTACTATGGTATTGAGAAGATATATCAAGGTACCTTTGGTAAAAATTTCATCTCTTGATTCACTATAATTATGGAGATACACTCTGTGGAAGATAGGGTTTGTGACCAGTCCTGAAGCTAGTCAATAAATAGATTTTTCGGGTAAAATAGTCATAACTTCTTCATCAAGAATCCAAATGAAGTGGGACAAATTTCATTGGAAAGAGTACAGACTATGGTTTCTTTTGTGATATTTTTAGAATTGGATGTTAATTATTGAGCGCGGGGCACGCTATACAAGTTGGGTCTTCTGGATAGACCAGAATTGAATAAAGTCTACCATTCTTTCTATAACCTCTTTTTTGGGAGGATTCAAGAGTGAAAATTGGAGGAGTTTCAGAGAATACAATGAGTAATATTATCTACAGGATCAAAGTACTCCAAGAATTGAATAATTGCAGAAATTGAAGAAGT
>JASDQU010012190.1:45866-56742 GCA_032191745.1 Picea mariana
TCTCTTGATATTGGAGGATTGTATCTTCCTCTTGGAGTTTTATCCCTCCCTTTACATTTGGAAGTTGTAGCTACCTTTGGAAGTCATTACTTCCCTTGAACAATAACTATTGATTATTTCTCATATATTGTGCATGGTGTATTGTGGTGTATTGTGTAACTCTTATACTATTGTTCATTTCTCATTGGATATAGTTGAATGTTTTAAGTATAAGTTGAAAAAGGTTTTAAATTGTACTTGATACTGATTTACCCCCCTCTCAGTATCAACATGACATCTAGTCTTTTGTGGCATGCTATATTTGGAAATATTAATTATGACACCCTTCATGTACTGAACAAGAATGGTTTTTCTTCTTTCTTACTATTCCTAGGAAATTTAAGCAATGTGATGCTTGTATCCTTGGAAATCATAGAAAAAAACCATTTCATGATTCTACTTCCATAGTAGAAAACTTGAACTAATTTGTTTTGATTTGTGGGGACTTATATATGTTCATTCTGCAATTGGAAATAAATATATCATGTCTTTTATTGATGATTACACCAGGATGTGTTGCGTTTACTTTTTGAAAGAAAAATCAAAAGCTTTTGAAATTTAAAAAAAAAATCAGGTATGGATTCAAAATGAAGCTCAATATCGTACTGGCTCTCTTCTCACTAATAACAGAAGAGAATATACATCTAATGAATTTTAAATATACCTTTTCCAACATGGGCTCAAACATCAAGAAATAGTTCCATACAGTACTCAATAGAATGGTGTAGCTAAAAGAATGAACATGACTCTCCTAAATATTATTCGTTTCTTGATGTTTTTTAAGAATGTAAAATTAATTTTTTGGGTTGATGTTGTTATATTTGTATCTTACGTGAAAAACATGTGTCCATATCATTCTCTTGAAAACAAGACTCTATATGAAATGTGGTATGGTTGCATTCCTTCGGTTAGGCATCTCAAGGTATTTAGTTCCACCTGTTATGCCTTGATACCTAAGGAGAAATGAAGCAAGCTTGAAGTAAGGAGTTGGAAGTGCATATTCTTGGGGTACTCAAATACCACCAATGTATGTCTTCTTTACAATGAAACAAAAAATAAATTCATCCTTTCCAGATATGTAATATTTCTTGAATCCTCTAAGAATGATGAAACTATTCAGAGGTAGATTGATCATCTAAACATATTCACTCATGTACAAATATATCATGAATTTGATAACAAGATTCCACATATTGAAGGGGGGATCCCTATTTTGGGTCAATCTATAGAATCTTCTTTTGAAGCACCAATCTCCCCCACATGACGAAGATTTGAGTCTTGATGAGAATTCAGAACCATATCAATCATATGAGAAACCTAGACCATCTTAGAAAGGTCCACCAAAATGACTCATAAAAACACTTGAAATTGTTCATGTTGATGAGGTCAGAAAGACAAGAAGCATACTTTACTCAAGACAAGATAAAGGTGATGTAGAGAATTCAAACTAAGGTGATGTAGATGACATGTATGTTTCATATGATTGTGAGTTGAATGTATCTACTAACTTTGAACCAACTTCCTTTGAAAAATCCTCTTCTCATGATGAGTGGAAAGAATCCATGCAGAAGGAATATGATGCATTTACCAATAATGGGACATGGAAGTTGGTTGAAAATCCATTCGGAACCAAATCAATTGATTGAAAGTGGGTACTCAATAAAAATTACGAATCATATGGCTCACTTGAAAATCACAAAGAAAGGTTGGTGGAAAAAGGATTTGCATAGAAAGAAGGTGTTGATTAGGAGGAGACTTTTTCCCCCATAGAAAAATGGGCTACCATATATACTCTATTTTCCATGGCATCACAGAATGGATGGAAAATTCATCAAATGAATGTGAAGACTTCTTTCTTGAATGGAGACTTGAAAGAGGATGTATTCATGTCTCAGCCATAGGGATTTGTTGTGAAGGGATAAGAACATAAAATATGAAATATCACAAAATCCTTTTATGTTTTGAAACAAGAACCACGAGCTTGGTATGAGAATTTAACTGAGAATCTTCTAAAATTAAATTTCAAGCATTTCAATCTTGATGATGCAACTTTTTTGGTCAAGAAAGTTAAAAAAATTGTGGTATATGTTGTAGTATATGTAGATGATATGTTAATAGTAGGGAACAATGAAAGTTATATTGCATATATAAAAAAAGAGTTGAAGAAAGGATTTGAGATGATGGATTTAGGACATCTTCACTACTATTTTGGCATTGAGGTGATTCAAAATCCAAACTACATATTCATATCCTAGAAGAATTACAATGGAGAACTATTGAAAACATTTGTCATGCACTACAACAAAACAAGCAATTAACACCTAAAATAACGACAAAATTTAGTGTATTTTACTCCATGAACCAGACACCTTTTCTGGCACAAAACTGGGAGCAATATGGACTTTTTATAATTGCACCAGAATTAGTTCCATATTTAGCACCAGATTTATTGCTAGAAATTTAACGCCAAGAATAGCGCCAGGATTAATGCTAGAATAACGTCAGGTTTAGCGCCAAGCTTAGCACCAGGAATAGTGCCAAGTTTAGTGCAAGGAATAGTTCCATAATTAGTGCCAGGTTTAGTGCCAAGTGTTGCTTCATATTTTTCCTCTGATATGCCTTCCAATTTTTCTTCTATTTTTGAGTCTAGTTTGGCTTCCTGTTTTACGTCCATTTTTTCTTCTGATATGGCTTTGAATTTTTCTTCTAGTTGGCACCATGAATAGCACTAGGTTTAGTGCCAGGTTTTTCTTTCAGTTTTTCTTCTGATATGCCTTCTAAATTTGCTTCCATTTTGGCTTCTGGTTTGGCTTCCAATTTTGCTTCCAATTTTCCTTATGGTTTGGCTTCCAGTTTTACATCTAGCTTTTCTTCTAGTTTTTCTTCCCGTTTTTCTTCTCGTTTTCTTCTGGTTTGGGTTCAAGTTTTTCTTCTAGTTTTTCTTCTGGTTTGGCTTCCAATTTGTCTTCCATTGTTGTTTCCTTTCTTTCTTCCAAAAATGCTTCTTGTTTTTCTTACAGTTATTAATTTTATATGTTTTATTTTATCACTCCAAGAGTCTTTCCCTGGTTGTAAAGGGAATGAGCTTGGTAACTTAATCAATTGTTTAAATAAGAGTTTAAATGGGATCAATTTGAATGACTTGATATGATCTCACTCACTCCAGACACATCTGAATACACTCAGACAGATAAGGCTTTCATCTATACTTGTTCATAAAGTTTATAAAGATGAAATTGATGAAGAATACTTATTATACTAGAATAAACATACATACAGTAACATATATGAATGGCCAGCTATAACAGGCAGAATTACTTGTGAGTCTAGTCTATCAATGAAAAGACAAGATGACAGTTATTAGTCATTAGAAAAACATAGAGAAATGAATATAACATTCACTCAAAGGTACAGAAAAGAAAGAAGATGAAGGTCTAAGCATCTACAGCAAAAGAATCTTATATTCCAATATGTAATCAAAAGGTCTATCATACAAAATTTAAATTAAGTCTTCAAAGTTGAACCACAGTCATGAAGACTGCCCTCTCCCCCTCTACTTCTGTTGTTTTCAAAATCTTAAATAACGTTACATATTTGTTTGAAGATCTCCAAATTAGGATCTCAAAGCTACATGTCAAAATAAATCAAAATTGTTTACTAGAAATTGGAAATTAGATCCTAAGTCTAAGGGATAAAATCCTTATCAAAATATGAGTCTTTGACTACCACTGAGGCTTTCTTTGAGGTAAGAATATCCTTCTCGAATCATATTCGCCACCTGGGTTTTGAATCATCACAGAAAATGTTGAAAAGAAAGTCAAAGTTGACTAAATATACCATAATCTGCCACCTACAGAAATTTGCAGTGTATTACACTGCAAAAGGACGGCTTGAGCTGGCAACATGGCACCCATGTTTATCATCATGAACTGTAACTAGTACATCAAAATTAGTACTTCAACTCCAAATTTTATCATATTTTCTTTCTTGCAGTGCACACACCTAGATGGCATCTTGATTCTTGACATAGTACATGAGCAATCAAAATAGGATATACCCCAAAAATAGATGACAGTAAAGAAGGCTTCCCGGATCCAACTATGTCAACAATTTTCACCAAAGATCCACTTTTAATATGAAGATTGATATTCTGAAGAGTGGATTTGGAATCCTCTTCATCTTTGTTACTATAAATGGAGGTTTTAACCAGTTGAATATACATGTCTAGATATGCTATGTTTTAAAACTGCATGTCCACACATCCATTTTGTTTGTCAACTCTACCACTGCATGATTGATGATAAAGTATAAACCCCTGGAGAAACATACTCAACTATCTACATTTGAATGTTGTTTGAGCTAGATTTTGTTTTTCCCAAAACCAAGTATCTAAAACTTTCCTCAAAAGAAACATGTTCCACTGATTTTCTGCTTGGAGGATTAACAGATCAGATCACCATCCTTGACAGAGTCAAAATCATGTTTTTTTTTCTTCAAGTATACTCTGGTCACAAACAACATGCCTCATGTTAGTATCCATTGTAGCTCCAGCATAAAAATCATCCTCACCAAACTGTCATTTTTTTAGCCACTCCCATAAATATTTCCTTGATTTTGTGGATCATTAATAGTACTACTCATAGAATATCCTTCACTTTCCAATGTAGTTAATAGTTGGCGTGCCTTTCCAACACTTTCAACTATAGTTACAATCCTCCTTAGCAAGGTACTTTGTTTCTTGTCCCTTGAATAAATTTTTTCATTGCCCTTGAAGAAGAGGAGTGAGACTACCCTTTACTCAATCAATATCCAACATTTATGTTGATTCTCTAGATCTTAGCCTGAGAAGAGGAACACTTTTGAAAACTACTATACAACGCACCTTACACCATTTCATTCATGTTATAACTTTCTATCATTGATAAGGGATAAAGAAAGAATTTTTCATTAACTAGACCTATCATGGAGAGGAGCTATTCTTTATGAACAAGACCATATGAAACCAGACATCATCGCATTGAACATTTTCCTCTAGTTTTTCACTCTGATAGCAATTAGTAGCACTGCTACCCTAGCAACAACTTGCCCCTTCATTCTAGATACCATTTATTATGTTTCCTTTATTTGGTTCAGTGCATGGTAAAAATGTGCCATATTACCATTGTTGTGTGCTGTATCAGGATGATCCAGACCAAGGAATCGCTAATTTATGATAAGATCTTTCTATTGCTGCATTTTTTCTTTTACCATGTCTCCAACATGATATAAAACCATTGTAAGAAATCAGAAAAAAATTTCCACCTCTCGATGCATAGGACCAGAAACATGTTGGACAATTTCAAATGCTTCAGTGAACAATTGATATGTCTCATTAAGCTTCCTCTCTGCTAACTAAATTTTTTCAATTGCAATAAGATCACGGGCATCAACACAAACATTGACAGAGTTCTTCTCTACTGCATGCATGTCCAATATGTCTGAGGTTTTGAATGGAGCTACCACATCAAGATCATATATCCGTGCAACAATAGTCAAACCAACCTTCTGGTTGATAATATTAATCTGATTCTCTATCTGATGTGTTCCAACTGTAGAGATCACTACATCCACCTGTTGTAATATCCCGAAGGATGAGCCCCTGTTGTGTTTATGAATTGTAAACATGTTTTGTAGGCTGGTGAGCCAGGTGTTGATAATATGGTGGGATTATGTGTTTATTGGGCCGGAGAGCCTAAGTGTTAAAGGCCAGGAGCCTGATTTTGTATATGTAACTATGCAAATCATTAATAAAATATATGCATTGTTGTGTGCAGATCGACCACAAAGAAAGAGTGATGGGGAACTAAGCTTCCATAGGGTGGGTAAGGGAAAGGGGGATGAAAAGGTTGGAAAGAGGGGATAAAGTTAGGGGATTAAGTCCTTGAGAATAATAATGTATTATTATTCCAAAGATGTGTGAAAGACATGTTTTTATCCTAAGTCCTGGGAGAGGCAACGTGTGCAAAAGGGAACGCATGTAGCTCCAGGAAGACAAGTGTTGACCTGGGTGCATGCAATTAAAATATGAAGCGTCAGTTGTGTTGGGGGTTCTCTTCCCATTCTTCCATCCTCATCCTAAGTTCGTAGGGATCTCCTTTTGAACCCATTTTGCATCTGTGTCTGCCTCTGCATAACCTCGCCTATTTGAGAAACCAATGGGAAGGAAGAAGTTGACATGTGTGTCATATGAACCCAGGTTTATCCACACTGCAAATCGAAGTTCGTGCTTAACCATTTGGGTTGTTGTCCTATGTGTTACCTAAGCCTTGTTGTGTCTTAGTGGGACTGTTTCCATTTTTGGACGTCCATACCCAATTTGTTGTTGCTGCTATCACCCATGAGTTAACCGAATGTTGTTGTTGTTGTTATCCTTACCTTGCATGAATTGATTGGAAAGTAGTTGAAGAAGTGAGTTTTCAGGACCATGGTTGAAGAGGAAAGTTGTCATGCCTATGAGCATCTCTCTCAAGGTGGGAGAGTTTTTTGGGAAGTGGTTTTATCCAAGAGAGAGTCCAACACCAGCTACAGAGCTCTGAGAATTCTTGATCTGACCTGTTGTCGAGACCCTGAGAGGGAGTTGAAGCTTAATTTATACGTTATGCATGTTTGTGATACTGATGCTTGAATGTTATCATGTGTTCCATTGCATGTGGATTTACTGTTATTCTTGTTTTGAATATGAATGGTAACAGTAAATCTATGTTATGTGTTTAATTTTTTATTAAATTGCATATTATATATATGTTTGTGTGTGTGTGTGTGTGTGTGTGTGTGTGAATGTTCCGTAGTGGTAGCATTGCCCGGAATGTGGTTGGCTGGGGATGTTACAAATTGGTATCAGAGCATGGTTTCGACACTGAGCTTCGATGGACCATGTTAGTGGTTAGTGAGACAAAGTTTTCAGAGTGAATTGTTGTCAAAAGGGACAAAATTTGAGGTTCAGAGTGTCCTTGGGTGAAAGGAGTGCGTCGACAGAGTCTTTGACTCAAAAATCTCGGGAGATATAGATTGAGTTTTCTCGTGAAGGGATGTGAAGATCTGTTGCAAGGAATGCATAGATCCGAAAGTTGACTAAGTGTCGAAGAAACCCTCTGGGGAGAAAGGGGTTCGAAAAATGAAGCTTGGGAGGAGAAGTGACAACAGTTGTTAGATATATTTTTGGAAGGAGTCTAGACCGTTAGATCCGTGTCCAAGAAAGAAAAGGAGAGTGTTGAGGAGGAAACAAATCTTGAGCCGTCAGATCTAAGCACAAAGGATCGATAGTCGTTCAATCCAGGTTGAAAAGTGGTGCAATATCCACAACTCTAGAGCGAGAGCACTTTGAAAGTTCTGTGATCGAGGAGAAAGAGAAATAGTTGAAGTAGATCGCAACCGTCTATTGTGAAGGACACGCATCAAGAGATCGTGTACTTCGGGTGGAAGTACGCGTCAATAGGAGGCAAGTGTTGTGAGTTTGAAACTCCCAAAACCCGAAGTGATGAATTCACTCATATCCATTGAACGTGAAGGAGGACATGTTTTGGTAGATAATGAACTCCAGGGAAAAGCGCTCCGGGAAAAAGCGAGCATAGAGGAGTTGAAACTCCCGAAGCCCAAAGAGCCGAAGTGGTGAGTCATGATGATGTCACCAGGAGGTGACATGGAACTTTCCTATACCTGCCACGTGCCCTCATCCGGAATGTTTATAGCTATACTATGTGGGCCCTGAGGTTGAATAACATAGTTAAAAGTTGAAGGACCCACACTGGCATTGATCACGATACACAAAGATCAACAGCCAGGAGGCATTGCGGGGAGCCAAGTTGCACAGGAGTTAATTATCCAAGGCGGTCCCGCAAACCAAACCATGGTTTTCCTAGGGGGTTATGTGTCAGCATCAGAAGAATTGCGGGACGAAAGGCGGGTTACTTCAAACCACCATTGAATGCCCCCGCAATTGGAAAAGCATAAGTGATGTGACGTAATGACGTCAAAAAAAGTGTCATGGAAGTGTTCAAAAATTAATGGTTCAGGGCGTTGGTGTGTGTGGATGTGAAATCCTCTGAAGTCTCGAAGCTCCAAAGCTTCGAAGTCCCAGAGCTCAAATGCTTGAAGTTCCATAGTGGGTGTCAGCCATTGGATGTTGGGTAATCATGGACTGTTGGTCCACCCTACTTCGTGAGTCTAGTAATATGGAACTCCAAGAGATTGTTGTGTGGTGCTTTGGAATCTTCCGAAGGCCCCAAGGCCCGAGTCAGAACCTAGTGATCTAGTTCTTGGTCATGGCCCATGATCGCATGGGTTGGGGACTGAGAGGAAGGGGCTAGTTCTCGAAAATTATTGCAGAGCAAAGAAAAGATTGGAAAGAAAATGAAATCTGAATGTTTTTCTTAAATCAGATTGTCTTATGAATGTTGTGGGATTTGTTAAGGAATGATGGCCTGACAAATTTCGGTTGTCTACACGTTGTGTTTGCATAATTTTAACGAGTGCTAGAACCGAATAGATTTTCCCTTGAGTGTAAAGAAATGGAGGAAGAACGGACTTCTTCCAGTTCAGAGAATGAAGCAAAAGGAATGGATGTCCATTTGGGAGTTGAAGGATCGAACTCCAATGGACATGGGGAAGAGATAGATAAGGAAGGGAATATGATGAAAATCATTGATCGATTGCAGAAAGATGCCCAGACTAACCGAGTAGATAACAAAAAACTCATGAAAGCCAGGGATCAACAGGGAGAATTCAACTTAAAGTTGATGTAGAGCCTGGAAAGAATTGAAAAGAAGTTGTATAAGGAGAGTGACTCAAGCAAAACAGGGAGTCGCAAGAACCCTGAGAGGAAACAAAGATCAAGAAGTGTCAACAAGCATCATCGTCACTCCCTGAAACATTCCAATAAGGAGGCACATAGTATTTCAAGCCCATCTCCTTCCAGAAAACATAGGAGATCTAGAGTGGATGAAATGAAGGGTGAAATAAAAAAGATTAAGCCTCCTACATTTGATGGAGAACATAAGGAGGAATATGTCGAGCCATGGTTTCTTGGCATGAGGAAATATTTCCAACTGTAAAATTATTCCTCTCATGCCGAAGGAAGAATTGCAATGTATCAACTAAAAGGAAAAGCATCCATGTGGTGGGATCAACTTTTGCAAGTGTAGCACATTAGAGAGAAACATGTTACTTGGAAAGAATTCAATAAGTATTTTGAAAAGAAATACTTGACTAAAAGATACTATGACAGAAAGATGAAAGAGTTCTTTGAACTCAAGCTGGGCAGCATGCCCATTGATGAATGCGAAGGAAGGTTTTTAGAGTTGTTGAAATATGTTCCCTTCATCAAGGATGAGATTGTCAAAATTCAAAGGTATTTGAGTGGACTACCACCTTCCATTGGGGACAAGATTCAGTATGATGACCCTAAGACTATGGAAGAAATGATAAGGAAAGAAAAATGCTTATATGAGAAACAAAGAGAAAAGCCTACTTTTCGGGAGGCTTGGGATGACTAAAAGAAGTTTAAGAAAGAGCAGAAGCAGAAGGGAAACAAACCTCCCTTTTTTAGAAACAATCCTCAAGGGAATCCATCCTTTAAAGAGCCAAGAATGGCTAACGTAGGGGTACAAAGGTCAAGGCGGACTCCCATTTAGTGTTGGGGTTGTCAGGGAAACCACAAGTACAGAGACTCCCCCCACAAAAATGGAAAAGTGAGAGCTTTCCATAATGTTCAACAAGATGAAACAGTGGAGGACATGAGCAGTAGAATACCCAGGATATATGCATCCTTGGACAACAAGGAAGTTGAACTTCAATCACACATGATTGAAGTGGAAGATATGATCAACATCCATGCCTTTACTATTTTAATTGATTCAGAGGCTAGTCATAGTTATATAGACCCTAGGGTGGTGGAAAGTTTACAATTGTTGAGAAGAAAACATGGAAAATCTTGGTTAGTGCAGCTGGCTACAGGAACCAAGAGAAAGGTTGCGAAGTTGGTTAAATCTTGTCCAGTGAACATGAATGGACTGCACACAAGGGCTGAATTGAACATTATGCCTTTAGGTTCCTATGACTGTCTAATTGGGGTGGATTGGTTGTACCAACACCATGCCATCCTAGACTATTGTAACAAGGCATTCACCTGCCTGGATGAGGAGAGGAATTGGAAAACAGTCCAAGTAATTCCCATAGTTGTAGCTATCAGGGAAATGTCAGCAATACAGCTAAAGAAGTGCTACAAGAAAGGTTGTCTATTATTTGCATCCCACATGGAGGAAGCACCTAAGGATAAAGTTTCAAAGATCGAAGATCATGCGGTACTAAAAGAGTTTGAATATGTATACCAGGAGGTACCTATATTACCCCCGAAGAGACATATTGACTTCTCTATAAACTTGATGCCTGGAGTAGCTCCAGTGTCAAAAAATCCTTATAGAATGATTACACCAGAGTTGAAAGAACTGCAATTTCATCTTGAAGAGATTTTGAATAAGGGGTATATATGCCCAAGTGTGTCACCTTGGGGTGCCCCGATCCTATTCATGAAGAAGAAGGATGGGGCATTGAGATTATGTATTGATTTCAGACAGTTGAACAAAGTGACTGTAAAGAACAAGTATCCTATGCCAAGGATCGACGATCTCTTTGACAAGTGTAAGGATGCTAAGATATTTTTGAAAATAGATCTTAGATCAGGATATCACCAGGTAAGAATAAATGATGAAGACATTAGCAAGAACGCCTTCAGAACAAGGTATGGTCACTATGAATTCACAGTGGTGCCATTTTGGTTTTCGAATGCACCCATTTCTTTTAT